>OMNV01007564.1:0-23825 GCA_900303265.1 Brotula barbata
CTCTGGGGAGTTTTGGTATTTTTTTGTGTATAAAAGATTGTAATGTGGCGGGCAAGACATTTATACAGTAAGTTATGTATGTTTCAAATTTAAGGATTTGGATTTTCCCCAAATCTGTTTAACTTTGCTATAAAAAGATAAAAGTATAAAGAAGTCTTTAGTTAAATAAAAGAAACATTGGATGGTGTTAATATAAATGTTACCTGATGGAACTGGAACCTGCTTCGGGTAACTATATGAAGATGCAGACAGCTGGTTGTCAGACACTGATACAACCTGGGGAATCGTGGCGGTGGTACTGTGTGATGTGAATAATTTAAAGCAAAATTATGTTATGGCTGTAGGCCAACAATTTGAGACCATGTGCCGGGCGGGGTCATCTTTCTGAGGTGAATCCCTGAATGCCTCCAAGCAGTGCTGCTCCCTGGAATGCCTTCACGTGTTAACTGATATTTATGGAACAATCCTACAATCCCAATGCTCTGCAGAATAACAACACATGTCCTCAAGAATGGCCTAATCTCAACATAGGGGATGTCCTAAACGGCAAACTGGACAGTAATACTTATAGTGTGTCCTAAAAGGTATACTTTTTTTTATTTTTATTTTTTTTCCCTGGAGAGCTGCTCCAATCAATTTGGGAAATTCACTGAGAAGTTTGCTTCGTATGTCTTGAATTGGTGCAATACCTGGGACAGAAAAAAAAGAAACAAAACTTCTTAAATGTTACATACCAGCCTTAGTCTCAGAAACAACTGAGATTGAAGCAGTGCTTTTGCAAATAATGAAAAATAAAAATGGGATTAAAAAACGGGAGCTAATTTTCAAACTAATTCTTTCTTTGTGCTCTCAGGTCTGACTTTCAGAAGCGATGGAGGGTTTGAAGGCACAATTTAACTTTCCGAGTCCTGTCATACAAGCCCAGGTAAATGATTTTGTTGTGTATACTTTGAGAACAGCAGATTCTCATGGATTCTCTCCATGAATTGTGTTTTACTGTAACCACAGTATAGACAAAGTGAAGACCTTTTGGCATTATACTTGTTATTTGCAGGCCGTCAGAAATCTTGTAGCTGCTGTGCTGAAGGAGAAAGGACAAAATGGAAAAATTTGTCAATCCTCCACTCAGGTAAGTTCCTGACATCCATTACTCATCATGTGTACCCAGAATTCCCTGTACAGCTCTACAGGTCGCTTTGTGCTTCACCTGACATTCCAGTTGGAGAATTGCAAGGTGGTAGAAACGCCCATTCGCTTTGTTAATTCAGAGGGGCCTGCATCTGAAAGAATCTGACAGGCACACCTGCTTCATGTAGGTAGGGCTCCAAGGAGCGAAATTGAAAGTGTGTGTTGTTATCCCCTTTCACAACTGTGTAAAAATTACAAATTCTAACAGAACACACAGAATTCATGTTCACAACTTCTGCTTAAGTCAAGAGTTTATGCCCCTCTACAAAGACAAACACACACCTATGGTGCTCTCCACCTTTCACTGAGGATATACACAGGTGATATAAACATAATGAATTCAGTTCCACCAAACCTCCAACTGCATGAAGCTGAAGATTCATCAAGTAATGACAGTGAACACTTTTACCTGCATCTCCAAAGTTATTCATGATGTGACAGAATGATAAAGAAGACATTAAACCAGGACTGACATCGTTTGACCAATCATGTGAACTTTTCCCCCTGATCAGACGAAGAAAATTTGAAAATTCTGATTTCTACACTTTCATCTGCATTAGAGCCCAGCTTTGGACGCTCTGTGGGAGCAGTGCTGCAGCGACTGCACATCAGTGCGTTTGGCCTGCTGTGATGCTGTTGTTCTGCTGGTGGATCAAGGCCATGCAGACCTACAGTACATCCTCAACAGCGTCCTCAACCTCCTGCCCTCTGCCAGGTACAGAAAACATGCAGCAGTAGTGGCAGCAATGTAGATCAAATATTCAACGATCAAATTGCAAATGGATGGACAGTGAATGTGTTCCATTTATAAACAAGGGTCATCTCCTTTTCATTTAGGATCCCTGATCCATTTTTTTTCTCAATTTAACCTTAAATGTTCTCTAGCCTTTCAGACAAGCTGTGAGTGTATGTTGCTCAGAATCTGATTATTTATCATTATTTATTGATTGACTGTGTTTTCACTCTGAGCAGGAATGTGGGGGGTCTGATGAAGGTCATCACGCGGCTGCTTCAAATGCAGGCGGACCACAGAGAGCGTCAAACACACTTCAGCTGTCCTTACTCCATCAGGTCAGTCCAAAACATTTTATTTAAATCCACTGATTGATCAGCTAAATGGGCTTATATCAAATGTATTGATCACTAACACATGTGAGCAAGATACATTTTAAAACATCACGCAATAAAATTTACTGTCTGTTTACTGTGGGTTTGAGATCAGAAAATGAATATAAAATAAGAGATCTGGAAAACTTGAAAAACTGGGATCTGATACAAAAGGTTCTATGTTATTTAGAAGAAGAAGAAGAAGAATGATACTTTATTGGTCCCATTGGGGAAATTATTCTCTGCATTTTACCCATCCTCAAATGAGGAGCAGTGGGCAGCCAACACACACAGCGCCCGGGGACCAACTCCAGATCTTCTGCCTTTGTCTTGGTCAGGGACAACGGCAGGAGTGATTAACCTAACATACATGTTTTTGTGAGGTGGGAGAAACCGGAGCACCCGGAGGAAACCCACACTATTTGTTGTTTAACATATCTTCATGTTTATATACAAGGATATAAAATCAGGAACTCTTATCTATGATCAGATCTCTCATCTCTACAACCAATCTGCAGACATAAATTTCTGAAACTCGTTACATTTTGTAAAATGACTGCGACATCACTTCAAATCTTTTATGAATTACCCCAAACTATTTCCTGCTTTTGTTCTGCAGTGAGTCAAAACAGCCCCATTTTGATAAATTTGACAATAGACTTTGAGGAGGGGGGGTAATTCTGTCTTGTAGGTCAGTTCTTATTTTCTGCTGTTGTGTGGTGCCTGTGTTCCCTTCCCCTTCTCCTCTTCCTCCAGGCTTTGATCTACACCTCTGCCAAGAATCCCAGGGCTTCCTTAATCAGTTACATTAGGGAATTAAAAACTCTTTCCTCCTACAGATCCCCTTTCTCCACATCTTTTTCTCTTCTCCATTTCACACTTTTCTCTTTATCGTCTCTTCCTTCCCGTTGTCCTTGTCTTTCTATTTCTGTTGAGTGTCTCTGCCGTCTGCGCCTGTCTGCTGGACTAAACCTCCCTGGTGGGAAGATGAATATGTGGAGGGCAGCAGGGTGGCGGCATTGGCCTGGCGGACCGGCCAGCCATTGGTTGTTAGGCCTGGCACTGCTGGGCAACTGTAAATGCTACAGGATTAATGGTGGATGCACACTGGTGCCCATTGTTGACCGTCTGCTCGTTGCTGCCCTGTGCAATCTGCCACTGAGACACTAAGAAACTCCAGCACCCAGCAGGATCAGGAAAGTTCAGCTCTCTGGCCAGCGCACCAGCTCATTTCTCATGTGGTGTTAGTCTGGAGCGTTGTAGTCTGTTCGCTGTGGTTTCCCACATACTAAAAATCTTTGGCAAGCGTGGTCAGGTGAATTAAAATCCTAATCTGCAGCTTTTAACTTAGTTTAATATGAATAGACAGTTTTGCAGCTGTGTTGTAAAAGATGGTTCATGCTACAATATTTTTCAGATTGTA
The DNA here is from genome assembly GCA_900303265.1 of Brotula barbata. Lineage (NCBI taxonomy): Eukaryota > Metazoa > Chordata > Actinopteri > Ophidiiformes > Ophidiidae > Brotula > Brotula barbata. Next base: position 3,719 of record OMNV01007564.1, read on the forward strand.
TGTTAAAATGTGAGACCCTACAATGCATAGCCAAATATACTAATAGATGTCCATAGTTTTGTTCCTCTGGTGTGGCAAGAGTCAAAGTGCTTAAAGTGAGAAGCTAGTTATTTCATAAAATGTAATGATAAACAGGGAAACTAGCTCACTGATAGTGCCAACGCAAAAAGGTTTTAAAAATTGCAAGAGGATGCATGAGACAAATCATCGCAAGGTCTCTCTCACGCTGCAAATGGAAAGAGCTCAAGCTAAGGGAGCTGTATGATGAATTTTTGGCTGAATGCTTGTAGTAGACCATAATGTCATTGTAAATTAGAATAAAGCTGGCAGTGGAAATAGGGCTTCGGACTTCTCTTCAGATTTTGTGTAACCTGTAGGAAACTGACGCTTCACCAGGCCCATTCGTCTGCCAACACTTTGATTCAGCAGTGAACTTGGAGTTGAACAACAAAGATGAAGGTGGCTTCACTTCCTACGTCTTCTTTTGTCTGGGAGCTGAAAAGTTGGTAATGGTGTGAGCAGCTGATGGATGGAACCCAAGGAGGGGGATGCGAGATGGTCAGACAGATTAGACCATGTGAGGACTTGGAAGAAAGAGGAATGAGGGAGGGACAAGCCTTTGTCTGTTCCATGTCTGGCCCATGCTGCAGGCTTTTTTTCATGATCAGACACGTTCAGTCCATTAGCTTCCTTCCTACACTACGAGAGGTGAAGACTGATTTAAAAGCACTGTCTAAGCAGACCTGATGGTGCTGTCTGTCTGCTTGTATGCCAGCCCTGGTTGACCTGTTCGACCTCACCTTGGATTTGACCTCAGTTTTTTTTCTGGGGTGAATGGTTAACAAATTCCAATTGTGTTGAAGAATATGGTAGTCTGTCCATTTTGAAAAGGTGGGCATTTGTTAAAGCAACAATCTTGCATTAGTTGAAAGAAACGATCACTGAAGTTACTTAAACACAGCCTGACAAGATGGTGTGAAAACTGCAGACAAACAGGTTGGCAATGCCTCTAGCCTGATTGTGTGTCCCTATGTCAAAAGGCAGAAGATAGACCAGAGTAGTGGGACACTAAATTCTTATTTTCTCAACCGGAAATGTGTCGTGCAACCACTAGTCAACAGAATGAATGAAAAATCCACCACATGAGAACGCAGGACAGGACAAGTAAATATTGATCACATGTATCTGTTGGTAAGAAATATATTGTCTGATGGAGTTCCTGTGGCTCTTCCACATTTTTGGGAGTATTTGCATTGTGTTAACAATACAGTCATTATTTGACTGTGTTTGTCATCTTAATTCTGTTCAGTTTAAGCATTAAGGCCATCTCACACCAAGTCAGAATTTCCCTGCAGATTATTCACAGGGAAATTTAGAAAATTTATTAGGTGTGTTATAATAGAAGCCTGCACACTAAGGCAGAATTTTTTATGTGGCAAGAAATAGTTTGTGTTGCATGCTGTCACATTTTTCAAACATTGACCTGACTCCAGCTGAAAAAAAAGTGAAAGCCGGATCATTCTGGCATCCATATTTTATATGATAAAAGATTCAGGTATGTTGAGCCTAAACAAAGATATTGGCTACGTCTAAATGCAACACATAATATGATACAGTTTATAATGCAAATAATACAATAAATAAACTCTGATCATGTTAATGCCATCGGGGTCAAATCTTAGCAAATATGTGGCGTACTCCGATCACAATCACACAAGTAAACATGTTTTAGAACATGTGTAGTCGTTGACATGTATCCAGCTCTTTATTATATGGAGGAAAAGTGGAATTGCACTGGCTATTATCTGCAATACACAACTGGTTGTAGGATATATTTTAATTAATGAGTTCCCAATATTCATCCGCCCATGAAATTTAGTAACATTAATATAGTGATGAGTATCACATTGATGTTTATTCTGGACATTGTCAGAATGTATGATATCAGAAAGAGCTTCGAAATATCGCAAAAACTATGATCGAGTGCACTCGTCTATATCTAGCCAAAATAGTCAGACCAATGGTCTCGGATAAATATTGGATAAATGGTCGGGTAAATATCGGACCGTTGCTATTAATACAAACGCTTATGTCTACATTGCCCTGTGTTGTTGTGTTGCAGGAGCAGCCCCCACCCATACATCACAGCCCTGGAGAACCGTGTGGACTGCTGGCCTGCCTTGCTGCTGGAGATTGATGACTTCATTCATCAGGCTGCTGACAGGCAAGGAGCTTCCCCCACACACACACAAAACCAACCCACGTCACAGACCTTGAACTCAGCACCAGACCAATTCTGCAACGGGTGTAGTTCTCCTTATGTGTTCTATATTTACCGTGGTGTGGTCATGATGGATACAATTGTCCTAAAGTGCAACGCAGAGTGTACAGGGAGGAGCTACTCACAGCTGAAATATTTACAAAACATGACAGACGCCTCAGTCACTTCCGCGGCTGATCAGCTGATTTATAGATACAAATATACACTGTATATATAATGAAATGTAAAAAAAACTCCACAATTATTAGATAATACATATTTTTGACAATATTAGGTATTTTTACGTCTGTCAGAAAAATTATATTTTAAGATTATGTAAAATTTGTCTGTTAAAAAGCTAGTCAGCTGATTTTGTTTGCCTCACATTCACCCATCCATACACACATTCACACACCGACATCCAAGGTAACCTGCAAGGCCCACTTTCTTGTCCGGAGCAATTTGGGATTAGGGTCTCACTCATTTTACTCATATAACCATTGCAGGGACTGACAACAATACACAGAGGTTCATCGCCTGGTGTGTCAGCTCCTTTGGTAATATGTTAGTGAATTAATATTTCCCAGTAGTTAGCTGTCTCCTTTAAAATTACACTTAACGAATCCAATTACATTGTCTCAGAGCAATCCACATGCAAATTTATGACACCCCATTCTCAGGTATCGGGTGTCAAATGCAAACTTTTGTGAATATCTTAACAAGTTAATGGTAAATTATTTATTTATCTTTAATTCTGAGGTGCCCACACTTGTTTTCTACATGTATACCAAACTTGAGATTTGTTGATAAAACTAATCACGTTTTATCGATAGCATTGTAAATGATGCTGTGGTGCCCCAATCTATGCCACAGTTTATCCAACATTTATTGGCAGGAAGATGATCCAATCCTAATCCTCATCCGCAACAGCAAAAATCCATGCCACAGCATTTTAGAAAGCTTAGTCTATGTGTATATACTGTATTTAGCATTGAATTTGACCATTTGATGTATTGTATTGTCAAGTATCTTGGCTCCAGAATAGAATTTTTGTCCCCTCAAGGTTTTAATCCACATGTGTCTATGTGATGCAGGAATGAAGTGGCCTACATCACCATGCTGGCTCCATTCCTGCGTTTCTTGTACTGTGAACCACTGCGACAAAGCCAGCATGCCCTGCTACGGCACAACCTCCTCAGAGTGCTGCTACCAGTCCATTCAGTCCCCCATAAGGACCAGGAAAAGAACTCTTCAGTGTCAGACAGCCTACTTCGCTGCCTCTATGAGCTTGTTCCACACATGCAGGCAAGACAAGATTAAATAAAATCAGAGGATTTTGGCTCTTGTCCATTAGAAGTCACTGTAATTGCTTTCGTATACTTCAGCCACATAAAACAGATTCTAAAATACAAAAGATTGCTGCAAACATAAATACAAATAAATGATTAAGGGGAATTCCCTGAAGTAAAGACCATAACCTAGTCTGTCCACTGAGTGGTGCTGTAGCACAGGGCAAATGGATGGTACAGGAAATGGGATGGTTACTATCCTCACGCAGAGCTGAGTCTGTTCCTTTGGATTTTGTTTGGATTTTCAGAAAAATTGTCACAGTTGCACACAACACCTAAAATTAACTTTTATGGTGACAAATTTGGGATGTTTTTGCTGAGTGGGAATGAGTGAGACTTTGTCATTCTGAAGTGGGTAGTAAAGTGGAAAGTTTTTGCATTTCTATAAATGTTAATTTTTAATCTTGATCATAATTCTGTTGTATGAATGTTGAGTTACAAATATTCTTATTATTTCAAGCCTAAGGCCGAACTCAGCAAATGTACCATTTAAGTCCAAACTACATTGATTACTACTGGCATTGATTTTATATTTATATATGTACAGTATATATATATATATAAAGACCATCTTGTATAACTAATATACCACGTAAACAACATTTGGTTGAATTTCTTCTTTGATTGAAGGTTGACAGTTTGGAGGCAGTGCTGGAGCTGTGCGGCTTTGTTGATGCCTTGCTTCGGAGGCTCAGAGGATTTGGGGAGGGGTGGAGATGTGAGAGGGTCAGTTTGGTCCTGCAGCTGCTTTGTGCCTGCCAGCAGTGCCTGAAGTTGAATGGAGACTGCAGGCCGCTCCTCCACTTCATTCAGCAACTTATGCCTGCTTGCCAACAGGTGAAACAGCAACACAAAATCATTCTCACAGTGATTTTCCCGTTACTGCTTCATTTTAGGAATTTTAAGATTTGCAGACTTCATAAATAAAAGCCAGTTAAGACTTCTTTTAGCATTTGCCTTAAAGGAGGGCTTTCTACAGTACTTCCTAATTTGCATGTTCTGTTAATTAATATTTTTTAATAGCTGTATGCAGCAATAAAACATCTTGGTACTTTCTGTGTCTGACGCTCTTTGCTTTTTGTAGGAGCTGCCAGTGGAGGAGCTGTTGGTGGGTGTGGCTCTGCTCCTGCTCGATGCCCCGGCAGCTCAGCAAACCGACTTGCTCCGTCTGGGTAACAATCTTAGCAGTATCTGACCTGCTCTGTATGAAAGGTGCCATGAGATAACCATTGTTGTGATTTGGCACTATATGAATTGAATTGAATTATAGGTTGTATTTTAATGTGTGACATTTGGTCAATTATGATTTTTTTTATTTCTTTTTTACAATCCAATGTTTCCATCAAGGTGATGAAGTTTGCTCTCTGCTCTGTCTGTCAAACAGCTCTGACTTTAGTTCCAGAGCAGTCTGATTGCTCGCCCTCGTTGAGTCCTGTCCTGGTTCTCCCTGTGCTGCAGCTGCTGTCCTGCTTGAGTCTCACTGAGGCGCTGACAGACCGCAGGACACGCGAGCTGAACCACAGCTTGGCCCACAGCCTTCTACACAGCATCAACAAACAGAGATCAAAAGACCTGCAAGTAAAGATGCGCCCACTAACGATCCCACTGTGCCTCATATAAAGTTGAACTCTAACGCTTAGAGCCCAATGGGTCACTTATCTTTCATATTTACTTCAAACTATTTCCGATTAAATAAATTTTCTTTTTTGCTGAGCCATTGTTTTGTCCTGGTCACCTCAGGTTATGAAGGCTGAGGCAGTGCCTTCTCTTCTAGTTTTATTCTATCAGTCTACACAGCCTGGGAGCCCCATCTCCTGGCAAAGTTTGTGACTGCAATAGAATTAACAAGCAGTAGATGGGGCTAATGCTTCAACCGAGCACAAATTTTGTGAATTTGTTTGGTTGTTGATTTTTTTCAAATGATAAATCTGATGCTGTTTGGATAAAATATCATGACTAAAAGCAAAATGTGGAATTATACTATATAGTGAAAATAAAGTGCTCCCACCAGGGTGTAGAAAGCTGTGGAATGGCCCTGTCCTCACAAACTGGAGCAGTTCAGTTGCATGTACAGTATATGTGCCATTTTTATAATGTTCTCTATCATCTTTTGTCTCTGTTCCAACATTAAAAACTGAGGCACGATAATATTGCTAAGGTTACCAACATACTGATACAGGTCTCCAAATGTATTGGTTCCATGGCCATGTACACGGGGTACATGGTTGTTGAATTATTCTTAATGGGTATGTACTTTTAGGTGAAGGAAATCTCCCTTAACGCTTAACATCTTTTTGGTTGTGGGAAAAAAGATTTGTCTTACAGGCTCTTTGGTTGTATGGGCAAACTACCAAAGAGCTTTTGTTTTGTGTCTTTTCTACTTTATAAATTGCTCCTGGAAGTATATAGTGTTTTTGTTTGTTTGTTTTTGTTTTTCATTGGAACAAGACATAATTTGGCTTGTTCAGCAGCCAAAGGTATGAGTACTAACAAGCAGTACTTTGTTAGATGGTACAGATAAATGTCAAGTAGTACACAAATGATTTCTCACGCTTTCCATTATCCTTCTTCTATTCAGCCTGGTCCTCCATTGGCCCTTCCTCTCACCTCCTGGTACAGTGAGCTGAGTGTGGTTCTCTCCATTCTCCGTAAAGTGGTGGATGATCCTGCAGTGGCCAGCGTTTGGCTGACGTCAGTCAGCTCGGCCCTGATATCCGGCCAGCACCAGTCGGGATCTGTCGCGCTTGTTGTTAGCTACCTCATCATCACTAGTGAGGAAGATGTCTGCCAGCTGGCTCTGAATGCAGGCGAGGCCATCGCCGTAGCCGAACCATCTAAGGTATATGAGGATCCACAGAATATTTTATATATGGTGTAATCATCAAAAAGCTTTCCATAAATGGCTAAGATTCTAATATTTAACCTTTCTGGAATTGATCAAGAGATGCAACGCTGAATATCCTCACTGCAAGTGAGCATTCCCTGCATATGAACATCTCTAGCTTGAAAGAGATGCTCTGGTGATTTTACCACATTTAATGATTTCAAGCTAAAATGTTAAGCTTTTAAGCGAAACGTATCTTGTTATTTCCCAAATACAACTGTGTTATGCTATAATCATGTAGACAGATTCTAACAGCGATTTCTTTGTGTGCGCACTATTTTTCATTGCAATGCCCTGCAAATATACTTCAACAACATTCTCTCTGCTACCATTGCACAAATTAACTAATGTGAGAATCCATCTGGAAGGTACAATAGGATAGCAATCCAATGAAAAAAATCAAAATCTTTCAGAGCCAAGTGTCTTAGGAAAACACTTTCTGGGGCAACTGTGAACATATTTGTATCTAACTAAACTAATCTTGTTGAAGAGCGTTTAGAGGCTTTTCCACATGTTTTATGTGTCCGTAAGGCTCCATTCTGCAGAAAATGGACCTGCATAATGAATGCTAATATCTCCACAATGCGTCAACTTACAAAACAACATTGGTGACCAAATTAGGAAGTAAATGTCTCGAAACTCTGACCTTTTTTAAAATTGTCACCGTATCACATAAAACGGAATGACTCTGGGTTAGAAATTGGCGTCTGGTCCTTTTATGGGCTGACCCATGGTTTCACACAACTGACCCTGTCTCATTTCCAACCAAACACACTCTGGGTAATTAATGTCCTCTATGCTCCACAGATACAACACACAGAGCAGTATGAAGGACAGTGCAGGGTTAACACTTTATCATTTGCTCGAGTGCTGAGGTCAGAAAATAGGAATGAGTCAGGGTCCTTGAGCCCTGCTGTGTAAACAGCATTTAATTAACCTGAAGCTCTTTACTTTTGCACTGTACCTTGGTTGTTGCATAGCAACCCCTTCATCTGCATGGCCGTAGGGGAGGGGGGAGGGTTTACACAGAAATTTGATGTTTTATTTCAAGATGCTACAGAGGCTTTGAGCAATCACAGGATCGCTTTCAGTTGTAACCATTTTACTAATGCATCCTCTTTGAGATCAACCATTGTCTGTAACGCTTCATCTCGATCTGCATACATCTTGTCATACTGAAGTCATTCTTTTTGTCACTCAAAATCTGACATAATATTTCTTTTTACAGGGAACAGTCCAGTGTATTTTAAATCACAATTCTTACTTGAGCATGTCAACTTTGCAAAAAGTCAAAACATTCCTCTTAACCACAGAGTGAAGGCTTTGTTGCTTAGCTTGACCCAGAAAAGTGAGAATTCATCACTGGTCTGACTCTCTATTGTATTTGTCAATGAAGTATAAATGCTAGCGTAAAGCTATCCGTCTCCCCTTTAAATACACGATATTCATGTCTCTATACTGTATGGTAGAGGGTTAATTTCCTCATTTATTTCATATGTAAGAATTACAAATATGTTCCTGTTCGACAGTAAAATGTTGAAGTAAATTCATAAAAAAGTCATAAAAATGTGGTTCATGTATATATGTCACATTTTTCCCCTAATTGCAGTATGGTCTTGATTGATTGATCTTTGGTGGTTTGTATCATGCTTCAATGTCCATGACCACCGTTTTGGACTGACAACCAAAGATTTCATCATGATTAAATAATAATTTTCAAGTTTTGTTTCTGACAGCCTAAAAAACACTAAGTAAGAGCTAAAGCTTGACATAATCAGGCTTGTCTGAACCTGATATGACCCAACTGTTCACATCGAGCTCTGTGGGACTCAGACATCATTTCTAAGAATCCTGGTTAAGTTGGTTTCAAAACTTCAGGTTTGGATTCCGGGAAAAGCACCATGGACCACAAATTGCACTCGTAAGATGTTAAAAACAATTGTTAAAGCAGAAGTGAAATCAAATTTTTATTGAATGAAGATTGAATGTTTTTGATTCAGGAGCTTTTTCTATTCCATGTGAAACCAACCTCACTAATGTGATTCTGTGTCTGCAGGTCCCATCTCTCATTCCTGTTCTGCTATTCAGGCTCAGGAAAGAAAAAGATTCTTTTTTGTGTCACGCTGTTCTGAACTCCCTGCCCAAGCTCGGGACTCATAAGGTACTAATGTGAAATGTACTGTGAAGGACCTGCGTCTTGCACGCTTTTTGTAAGTGTGGGATCACTTTGGAGTTGACCTTATTTGGTTATTTCTAATATGTAGAGTAAATAATAAGTATGAGTTCTTGTAGTTTCAACAGTCACAAACACCCTGGAAAATCATGAAATTTGAATCTGTCTTCCATGGTTATTTTACATAACTACAAAGAAACCATGGAGCATGTAAATGGAGAAACCCTGTGCCACGATTAAAGCATAATTCTACATTTATTTTTTCCAGCTATGCGTCCCCATGGTGCTGCAGACTCTTCAGATGCTCGCTAGCACCCCCAGGCTGAGAGCTGTGGTGATTCGCCTGATGACTGTTCTCTGGAAGAAACAGGTCAATTTACTTTAATCGTCAAGGATTTCTCCCTTTCCCCAAGTGTACCCTAATCATATTTTCATAGGCCTAAATGTATTGATCATTGTAAACAAAAAAATGATTATTTAAGGGAATGTCCAGGTTCCCTGAAATAATGTCCGTAACCCAGAATGTCCACTGAGTGGCTTTGTATTACTGGGCAATTTGAAGGGATAGTTACTGGCTTTGGCCTACGTTGTATGTTTATTCTATTTTGTACAATGTGGATCGAAATCACTATAACTTCACTTACCAAGGTCAACATTTATTTTCATTCTGGTGTGGCCTCCAGAGCGCTCCAGGTGTACTTAACTCCATGCTCAAGTGATATTCATCCTGCTTCACTTACATTCTACAGTTGCTCCCACCTCGAGTTCAAAACTCTTCTATATCCATTAATGTGTGTATCTTTTTAAACCAAACACAGGACCGGGTTTACCCAGAGCTGCAGCGTTTGCTGGGCCAGCAGAGCAATAGGGTGGTGGTGGGCAAGGACTCCCAGTGGGAGCAGATCCTGGCCCGGGCCGCCTCCATCAGGGATGTCTGCAGGGAGAGGTAGGACTACTTTACACACTTGTATACATTGTCTTACACACTCTTTGTTGGAGCTTGAAGTGAAGTTGAAATTCTGAACCTAGAGTGCTGTTTGAGACTGACTCGACGTTCATTCAAATCCAACTGACTCTAACCCAACAAAATACCGTCTGACAGACAAGATGCTAACCAGTACGCAATTATCATGTACTTATGTTACTCATGTAGTTCTTTTTAGCCACAATGTGTACAGGCCTACATTATTGATGTAATACTGTCGCCTGCTGGACATATTAAAAACTACAGTAACCATTCCTTGATTTTAGACCTTGCAGTCAGGTATATTGTAAATATTGACCTCTGTTGTTATTGAAATCGGATTTAACAGAATGCAGATGATAATTGATTTGATTACGAGCTAAATATTTAATATAATGTCATACATATTCATGATTCCTGTTCTATCTCGGTAAATTCCACACTTTTTCTAATGGAAACCTTTCCATGATCTATTTTCTTACGACATATATGCTGTATCATATATATGATGGATTTGTGGCATTGTAACATTTATCTATCCGTTTTGGTGGCTGAATATTTGAATAATTATTCAAATCTAGCGTCAACATGTCACTAAGATTAAAAGTCCTGAAATTTTATGTTTTTGTTGTGGCCAGGAACAAGTGAAATAGTGCAGTCTTTTTTAAAAAGTAGAAGAATACATTTTATAACAATAAAAATTAAAAAATATTTTTATTGTATTTTATATGTGGGCTGTGTTGAGTTGTATCAAGTCTAAATATTGATACATTTTGATACTTTTGACAACCGTACTTTAATCCGCACCTGAAAGTAAATTCAGGTGTTATTGATGTTCTGCTCCCAGACTCATTCTGAACCAAGTAGTAAATTGTAGAGGAAGAACCATCAAGTGATTGGTCAGTCTTTTATCATATGTTGTACTGGAACAATACAAATGTAGTCTTGTGTCTTTGTATTGTGTACTTGTATGTATCATATGTTCACATTGTCATGTATTTCTGTATGTGTCTGTGTGTCAGGCCCTACCAACATGGAGGAGACATGTTGGCTGCTATCATCCAAACTTTTAACCAGTGTACCAAACCTGACCTGGCAACCCCTGCTGCTCTCGCCCTGCAAGGACTACAGGAGCTCTGCCGAGCCGAGGTCATTCCATCATGTTTGTCCAGGGAATATTACAACATCACTCTTACAGTGATATTACAGTTGAAGAGTGTTTCCAACACTGAGATGGTTTTGGTTTGTTTGACAGGTGGTGGACATCGTCTCCACATGGAGAAGCCTGGGGCCCAAGCTGAGCTGTGATTCCCGACCCCTTATGATCAAAGCCACTGCTGAGCTTCTGGCTCTGGTCCCCCAGCTGATAGTCCATTCAGAGGAGTATGAGGTATCTTCTTCTTTACCTGTATCTGATAAATGATCTGTGTTTGACTGTTTTTGCGTGTTATGACTGGTTCAGGGTTCCTATAGGCATGAAACCATAGAAAAGACCTGGAATTAGGAAATGCGTTTTTGTGAAAATGAAAAGGTTCTTTTTGCTTTGATATTCCATCTGTTTCTTCCACAGAAACTGAAGGCTGAGGCGGTCAGCTGTCTCTGGAATTATGCTGTGAGCAAGGTGTGTGTATGGAAACAGGGGGGATAGGACACTATTTTGATCATTTCTGATTATATTTTTCTCTATATTGAGATTTCTGGCTTCAGTGGAATGTATTGCAACAACCTGACTGAAGTGCAGTGATGTTAAAAGGAGATGAAGATGTGTTCAGAACTGCCCACTAGCCCCTTAGTGGACAGTTCTGAATTGCTATCTCTGTGAAAAAATATTATTACTATAATACAGAGCATGACTTATTAAAGGCTATATTTGGCATCAACACTTTTTAGAGCTCATTTGTAGCAGGTGACTCCAGTTTGTACCTCAGCAACTGCTGCTGCACGAACAAAATGAAATCCCCTCTCGCACAACATGCCGTGCATTTTTTAAATTAAAAAGCAATTTATATTTTAAAATGACAAATTAAAAGAAATGTATTAATAACTTTAGAAAGAAATGGTTTCAAGTGCATATCAGACCAAACACGCATGTACAGTATGTATCAGATGCAGTTAGCGGCATAAGAACTGAAATGCACAAATTTTCACGTTAAATCCTGTGTGTGTGCATGTGTGCATTTGTGCATTTGTGCATTTGTGCATGTGTGCGTGTGTGTGTGTGTTTAGGATCCAGAGGTGGCCTGCTGTGGCTACAGGGCGTTGGCAGTATTTCCTGAAGTTTGCCACACTATCTGTCACCTTCCTGAGGCTGTAAGAATCCTAAAGGTTTTAAGAGTCAAGACCATTCACTGTGATCTCTAGTTGTTGGTTGATGTCTTTTCCCGCTCTCCTGTCTGCAGGCCCAACCAGCTACAGAGCTTGATGAAGGTGAGGAGGATGAGGAGGAGAAGGACAAAGAGAATTCTGAGAAGGATCTGTCCATCCCAGGTTCATCATATCTGAAGCTACTGACTCTCACGCCCCCATCAGCTCTGCCAGGTAAATAACAGCTCTCCCATCTTAAAACATCGCACTGCAGCAGTAAGTCTGGAAAAAAATTTAATGACTAAGAATATAAATTAAAACAAAATAAAATAAAGATAAGACATCCAACAAGTAAAATACATACTTTTTTTTTTTTTTAAAAAAGCTACAATAAAATTTTATATCATATTAAAAAGTGGACCTTGGTGGACCTTAGAGGTGGAAAAAAGAAATTCCCTGGAATTTCATTCTTGGAAAGGAAACTTGATGGTGATGGAGGAGGAGGTGTTGTCTCACCGTTCCATATTCTTACACTATCTCTAATAAAAACATCGGCTAGACTACAGCTGCCTGTCATCAACTCGCTCGAGTCATTCTTACCATGCAGACAATTATGATTATTTTACCAAGGTCTGATTATCTTAAGAAAAGATAAAAGTACATCCATAGGCAAACATACTGTGTTTTTCTGTTTTACAGTTTTACTAAATTTTTTAGAAGGTCTTGAAGTAGTACCTAATTTGTCATTATCTCTTGCTTTTGCAGCTTACGATGTTTTCCTGACGTCTCTGGTGAAGCAGGAGATGAGCCAGATGCCACGAGGGGTTTATTTTACTGCACTTAGAGGGGGAAGTCTGCGTTCAGACCAAGGAAAAACAGTGGCTGGGATCCCGTCATTCATGCTGAAGACCTACGAAAAGAATAAGCAGCCTGGCTTGAAGCCTGGACTAGCAGGTTAGCAGCTGACTCAGTGCTTCCTGAATTTTTATCAAGCTCAGAATGCTGAATTTCTAACTTTTTTTTCCAGTAGTCCAAGTCAGGTAGGGCTGGCCCAGAACACATTTTGTGTGAGTTTTTGATGTATTTTATGATAAATATTGATGAAAAAGAAAATACTCATTATAAAAACATTGCCTGTCAAACTGTTCATGCATCAATTGCAGGCACAAATTATTATTCTCTTTAACGCTGAGCTTACTACCAACGGGTCCATCATCTTAAAATTTTAAAAAGAAAAGGGTTTTGAAAATATGCAAGTAAATATTTAAGTGCAGGGTTTAAAACTTCTGTAGGCATTTAAATGGATCCGAAGGCTTTTAAAGATCCCTGACAGCTTGCCTTTAAGTGAACTCAATTCAGTAGCTAAACTGCTGTTTCCAATGTATCCAGTAGGTGGTAGTATAACATCTCTAACGCAAGCCAATACACTGACGGAGCAAATGAATTATGCTTCTTTCTTTCTTTCTTTCGTTTCAGCTGGTCTGCTGCTGTGTTTCGATCTCCCTGTGCAGTCCGACCGCGATGGCAAACCTATCAGTCGTTTCCTTCTGAGTCGCAGCCGCAGCTTCCAGCAGACATTGACGGCCCTCATTCACGAAGTAGATAAGATCCTCTTCTCCTTCCTCTCCCTCTCATGGCATTGAGTATGTTTCTTCCTCAAACCATCTTAATGTTCACTGTGGTGTGTAGGTGAACATTCAGCCATCTGAGTGGCACCGTGCCCTCCTGCTGCCTCAGGCCTGGCGAGGATTCATGAACCGAGCTTTCCATGCGGTGCTGCAGGTTGGACTCGTGCATTAACATGAGATCTCTGGATCCACATTCTTTATCTGGATTATGAAATAATGATGTTGTGACTTAAATTTACACCTGCCACCACAATTTGTGCATTGTGATTGGATCTTAATGGGTCTAAAATCTGAATGCTCACTCTGAACTGCAAAGACAACAGTGGATGTTTAAAGGGACTTCCAGGTTTCCTTCAATAACAGTTCTCTTAGCTGCTGACCTGTTTTATTACTCCTGGTTTCTCGCTAAATACCAATAATTCAGAATATACTGACTTTCATTATATCGTAAAGGTCTGATATGATCAGGGCGGCGTGGCTTAGACGATAGGGTGATCACCTAGTCATCGAAGGGTCGCCAGCTCCCCCATGTTGAAGGACCCTGAGCAAGACCCTAGCCCCAAATGCAAGTGGGCTTTGCATAGTTGTCGGCTGTCGGTGTGTGAATGTGTGTATGAATGGGTGAATGAGAGGCAAACACTGTAAAGCGCTTTGGATAAAAGAGCTATAGAAATACAGTCCATTTGACTTCAATATTAAATATGCACTGATTTTCAAGTCATTTAAAGGACAATGATAAGTCTTTGTAAATCCTGTATCTGTCCAAATTGTTAGCTTTTTGTGCCCTGTGTTTGTTTTGTTGATTGTGTGTTTCTGTTCAGGGTCGACAGGCAGATTTGGAAATACGGCAGAAACAAGGCAAAGAAAACCCACAGGAACAGCAGTACAAACAACACTGTGCCTGGCTATGGTGAGAAGCACTTCAATAGGTTAACTATAGTAGCAGCAGTTCTCTACAAATTAATTTTAAAAAATCATTGCATCATTTTCTTTGCATGAGACACAAATCACAGAAGTTGATGCTCCATAAAGAGACTCTGTGCATGCCAATGCACCACAATGCATAAAGAGAACAAAGGGTGTTTACTGTGATGTGTTAAATCTGTTTTCCTGCATGTTTATCTCTATTCTGTTTCTGTTCATCTTAGGGCTCGAGATCAGTTAACAGACGTCATCAAAGCAGCTACTAAGTAAGTTCATTTCTTGTCATCTTCACTCCTGTTTACATTCATGTAAAACTAACATGTCTCAGACAACAAATACCTTGTCTTTAACAAAGGGTAAGTGTTTTTAACTGAATTTATTTGAGACCCTGTTTATGTACAGGTATTTATTTATTTCAAATTAAAAATAATTTTAGCAAGTAAAACTAAAAAATAACAGATTTTAGGACATGCTAATATTCATGATCAAAATACAAAACTTGATTAAATTAAGAGCTACAGTGTATCCAGATAGAATATATTAATTGAAAGTATTAAGAGAATTGTTTCTGCTGATTGGTTAGCTGTGCTTGGGGCTCTGGTTGATTTCTTTCATCAGTGCTTCACTGCTTTTGTAAAAGGTTTTATGTCTGTCATTAGTTTTATGTCCCCACACACAGGTCTGAAACTTTTGTGTTGTGTGTGCTGTGTGTACTTCAGGGACAGTCCTGTGGTTCAGGGAAACTCCATCTTGGCTTTAAGCGGTTTAGCCGTTGCCCTTGCTAAATATGAGAGCAACCTGCCTGCAGATAGCGATGGAGGCCTTGGGGTAACATGCATTCTATTCTACTAATTACATCATTATTCCATCATTTATCATGTCTTGATAAACTTTTGGTGGGCTTTTGTTTCTATCATTTTCCTTTTTTTGTTAAAAATGTTTATTCGTTGAAAAATAAAGACTGATTACACTGGAGTCTGAATTGGGATTGGGAGCGTAAAAAATAAATTCTGTCTAGAAGGTCTATCAGTGCAGTTTTTTATCTTGCCGCTGTAGGCTGGACCAGAGTTTGTGCCCACAGGCTGCTGGTTATCCATGGTGCTCGACACTCTGCTCAGCATCATCAGCAGCAGCTACAAAGCCAGAGGACAAGTCTTCCCATGGTTCCTACATGTAAGCTACATCAGTCCTCTTTCACAGTTTTCCATTGCAAGTTTCACACAAAATATAGGAAAAGTCACCATTGTGTTATTGGGGTATTCCTTATGTATAACCATAAAACTATGGGAGGAGGGAAAAGAGCCTCTGATAGTGTTTGATGGTTACACAAAAGTTATCCAATGATAAATCGGAAATGAAATTTTTTTTTTGCAGCGCTCCTACTCAGGCGAGAACACGGCCAGCGCCATAGCTCGCTCGTGTGCTAGCCTGTCATTGTCCCTGCTGGTCCCAGTTCTGGTGGTTTGGCAAAAAGAAGGCCTGGCCCAGGTCGTGTCTACACTGCAGGCTGGGCTGCCAGGCTCCCCAAATGCGGACGACTCCCAGGCAGTCCAGTTCCATTCTGGCCTCGCCCTCGGCATGGTGTTATCCAGCCTACATCACCAACGGCTCAGGTAGTGTGTGTGTGTGTGTGTGACTGACTTTGATTGTCCTTTAAAAAGAAGCAAAGTGATGTTCAATTTGGTTGTCAGGCGGTTAGCAAAATATTCTCACGTTCACACGAGGGCCGACACACTGGTTAATGGTCAACACTGTTTCCTTACAGCTGGAAGGTTGGAGTCTGGCTTGGACCAACTTTTCTGCATTTCCATGTGGAGTTGGAATGTTCTTCCTGTGCCTGCATGGTTATCCTCTGGGCACTCTCATTTCCTCCTACTTCCAAAGCAGCTTGGAATTGGAACCTCTTTCCCAATGACTGCTGGATGGACAGATTTCACACAGATCAATTTAATAGGCTGAATTTCCAGTTTTGATATTTTAAAGTAAAAATCCTGCTTTCAGAGGAAAATCCTCTAAAAGCTATTCTACACCAAGTTTCGCTACATACAAAAGTCGGCGCACGATGAATCAGCTGTGAGAATATTGTGGAGATATACAGGCAGGGCTTTAGAAGGAAAATAGTGCCCAATGTAAATTGATTTTACATTGGGTACATTTTTACACACTGTCATTATGGCATAAGACCCATAGCATTTGATAATCCTCATATGATGTATTAAGCTTTTATTAGGGATATTGTGCATAACTTCCATCTTTGTTCTTCTGTAGAACTACCAATATGTCTAAACAATGGTCTACAGTCCTTGTATGTGAACTCCAAAAATCTCCAGAGTGCTACAACTTGAAAACAAAAACAATTTCCTAAACAGTGACCTACTTCAGACATACTTTTCCAGAAAATCACAACATTCTGTCAAATTTCCTCATCACATTTCAGTGACTAAGACATCAATGGAATTAATATAATATATAATAATAATAATATCCAAATATGACACATTGACATGACACATTCCATAATCACATCAATTTAATGTCCAAATACATCAATTTGCAATTCTATGATCTCACTTTACTCATTTTATTTAGATTATCAATTTCAATCCAATTAGGACGTTTATTTAAATGGTATTTGAGGTGTGCATGTAAATGTTTGCGATAATTTTTTGCCGCTAAATTGTTGTTTTCGTCCCCTATCTGTCCCCTGTTTGTATTCAGTGACATCTCCGCTCATAAAGACACAGACCTGCTGCTCACCTCTCTGGATGCTCTGGAAAGCTGCTCCTTCAACCCCAACCTGGAATACAAGTCAGTGATTTCTTTGTGTAACCACAAGAGGTGTAATGACAGTGATACTGTTGTTTTTGGATAAGGGATTGCAGGTCTCTGATATTTTATGGATTCCATGTCATCCCTCAGTACTGGCTGTATGTTGGGCATGGGTTTGGTACTGGCAGCTTTCTGCTGCAGCAGTCAGACTGACCACCAGGTTCGTGTCGTCCAAACTCTGGACAAACTGCTCACCAGCCTGCAAGACAGCAGTGGACAGGGACGCATGCAGCAGGAGGTATGACCCATCCTGTGAAACACTCGTGCTTTTCCAAATTAGTGGGTGTGTGAGAATCTCCAGTTTATCCACAGACCGCAGTCTCAAATATGTACAGTTCACCCGAATCAGTCTGGGCTTTCTTAAACTATCCTCTTTTCAGTCATGATGGGCATTTTTCTAAAAACCATCTGATGATACAAATTCAATTGGGGTACAATTCATGGCAAAGAAAACTGAAAGTAGTTACTTTTAATACAGCATATTCCCACCTCAAAAACAGTGTCAATAGAATTAAAACAGAAAGCATCCCAACAGTCCCGCGACGTTTACTTGGCAGGTTGGCCTTTTATTGCCGCCCATTTACAATGTAGCAACAGCTAACAATAAAACTGATCACAATGCAGCTAAAGCGATATTTGACTGTTCAGCAGAAAAGACACCTCACACCATTTGTGAAAGGCTACACCAATATCGATTTGAGTTTAGTTGTGTGCTTTAGCCAATTTATTTTTCTTCTAACTTTACATCCACCGTCTTCTTCTGTCTTTCTTCCTCATGTATCCCTAGTTTGGGATCCGTGTGTGGTGAGGGGCTAGGGTTTCACTGCAGCTGCCTGAGATGTAATTGTTGACAGACATGAGTGGCGATGCGTGCTTTTCATTCCGTCGCAGTGAACTTTATGCAATGAGATAACAGCAGAAAGAGGGACTATAGAGACAGGCCACTCGATTTAGAGATACCTTTCACAATTTATAGAAGATCGGCCTATCTGACAAAAAAATATAAGAAGTATAAGAAGTTGCCTACCCCAGCTTTAAGCCAGCAGTAAGCTTCATCAGACACACTGGGCTGTGTTGAGAAAAGTAGTGGCATCCTGGGAAAACAATTAAGCAGTCTTTCCACACAAATTTACGTTAAAGAAACAAAAATATTTGAAAAGTTTACATGAGAACATGAACACAAACGAGCCCCTAGAGTATATTGATCCGCAGTAATGAAACAGCATCTGTGGGTTTTTGCCTTTGTTGGTTTGTCTCTGCAGGTCTTGGCTTACTCTGCAGCGTGTGTGGTTGTGTCAGCCTTCAGTGGAGGCCTTATCAATGCAGCCAAGGCAGATGATGTCATGAACACCTTGCGAAGTATGACTGAGGAAAGCCAGCAGGTTATTATAAGAACACGCACAGCTTATCAGCTTAACAGTGTAACAGAGCAGCCATGTAAGGATTTGTATTATGCAACCTGAAGCTCATGTACATTATATGGCCATATTCTCATAAAAATAGGGCTTACAACATTTCACTGTCACATTATCCCGTATATGTTACAAAAACTGTATAAATCCTTATGTTTGTTTGTCCAGACCCCAGGCTTCTCCTTGGCTCTCGGCCTGATGGTCCATGGCCTGTCAACCTGTGGCCACGGTAAAGCAGAGGACCTCCATCCACGTCTGCTGGGTGCATGGGTCAAGATCCTGCTGGCGGAGGTATTGGGACTGCATTTTCTCCTTGCCTTACAAAAATTATATAACCTATAACAAAATTCTGAGTGTTGTAAATCAAGCTTGAATGTTGAACCAGATGAGTTGGGTTTTTTTTCTTTCAGGGGTGTCCGACCATGCAGAGACTGGCTGCAGTCAACGGCCTGATAGCTTTGGTGGGATCTGAGAGTTATCTCATTCAGGTACGAGATCCAATCCCTTGCAATTTTTCTATTGATGGAAAGTAACATAACAATGACTGCTACATACGCAGCATGACAAAATAAACAAAACATAAATGTATAACATGTAATGGGTTAAGTGGCCTGTATGAATCGCTAACATTCAAATTAAATAATTATGGGCTGGATCTTTCCCCTACGTGTGAATTCAATTGCAGTAACATCCTTTAACTAAGAGATGGCATGAAAGTGTTGTACCCAATGCACACATGTGACTTGCAGTGGCGGGCCGTGCATTTGGTACCTGGGCCTTCAGTGGGGACTTACCGGACTTAGTCCACCTCTTAATACCACCACTATCACGTCGCAATTATCGGAGTTTGCCGACCTCTCCTCACGATGTCTAGCTTTTCTGGAAAAGTCCGCCTTGAAAATGGATTTTTAAGTATGTCCGAGACCAAGTCAATTCCTCCTCCTCCGTCAGCCATTGTGGGCATAAAAAATTCTAACTCAAATGTATTAATGTGTGCAGATCGATTGCTAGTCGAACTTGGCTGTAACAGTTTTGCTCTGACCAACCAATCAGAGGACGGAAAAATGCTGATGTTACTGTGAGTTGGCCCTGAAAGGCGAATTTGAAATGTGATTGGTTAAAGAAACAGTCCCATTGCTAATATAGTTGAAGTTCCGTGGGCCAGCAGTACTGATTCTGAAGGCCCTGGGCAGATTAGATTGACATGGCAGCACATAGAGGCTGAAATCTGATTGGACAAAAAATCTAACATCCACATACACGTACTGGAAGCAGTGCAGCCAAGAGAAACGCTACGAAATGAAGAGAACAGACTGTTGGGAATAAATTAATACAATTTCATGGAACAAATATTAGAATTTAGATTGTAAATGTAGGTCA
>OMNV01007565.1:0-71257 GCA_900303265.1 Brotula barbata
CCTTGAACTGAACCAAACGGGAGCCCCGAGGTTTCCAAAGGGGACGCAGAACAAAGTGAGTCATTATGGATCCTCTGGGGCTTAAAATCAGTTTTGTTAAATTATTGTCTCATTTGTCCCTCATTATCTGCACTGCAAAAAAGTGTTTACTAGTCAGGACAACAGTTATTTTCCTGTGAGACATTTCTCGCTGGAGGAGCAGTCAAAAATGGACATGACAATCAGAGAGTGGAGGAATCGACAACAATCACTCATTTTTGTCCAAAGTATTTTCCATTGTTTAATCTTGAATCGTTCTCTGACTTTTCCCGCAGATTTTTCTCCTCGTGTAGATTTGTTTTATGAGGAATACGCATCAAAAATGTTAATGCTGAAGAGGAATATTAAGATTTTCCAAATCCCAAATTTGTTGCAGTGCAGCCTTTTAAGTAAATGAAAGTGAACTCAATGAAAAGCGGAAAAAAAACCCACTTTGGATTCTGGGCGACCTTGTGAATGCACATCAGCAAATTTTAGATCAGGTGAACCGAAGCTGGCAGTCATGATGATATTCATTAGTTCTTGGCAAAAAATGAACGTTCACATTAAAATCTCTAAATAGTGTTACTAAATCTGCGACACAGTCAGACATATTGGGGTATTTGCCATCCCTAAGTCGTTTTTGTAGAGTGATAATCCTTTTTGCGATATTTTCCTTCTCTTCTGCAATTGCCTTTTTTTTGTTTCTTTGTTTGTTTACCCCTAGCTGGAGAAACCAACACAACACTTCCTTACATGTCATTAAAAGTTAACATAACGTCAGACAGAACTGCTTGCACCACAAAAACTGTGTGTTGAGTCGTTGATGTTTTAAAACAAATCTTTTATTATTTCTTCCTGAACTGTGCCATATTAATTTGCCAACCTGGTGTATAAAGTAAACAAACCTTGCAATTATTTTAGAAAGAACAGAACAGGGAAAGAGTTGATGGGCCAAACTTTTAGGATCAACTGCACTGGTAGGATGCAGCACAAAGGCGATTAAATGCGTGCGATTCACACACACGCGCGCGCGCGCGCGCGCGCACAACCCAGAAAAGCCTCAGTGATGATCTGACTCTACTCACAGTCCGATTTTTGTTATTCTCCAATATATAACGATATTTACACTGCAAACCTAAGGGAAATGTAACTTTATGCATACAACAATCTATTTACCCATTGGACCACAAACTGTCCACAATGATAAACTTACAGGTCAAGTGTAGATTTTTCCGTCTCCTCTCTGCTCCTCCCATTAAACCTGTGATTTTCTTGTTGTTTCGACTCTTTTGTAAAAGTCAAAATAAGGTCTTTTCTGTGTTGTTTATACAATAACGTAATACGGTGCAAGAGACGAGCACTCTGAAAATTGGTACAATCTGTGATCTTGCCTTTTGCCCCCCGTTGGTTAGCGCAGCCACGTGACCTAAAGAGCGGACTCGATGCTGCCATTTCAAGACTTCTCCTGCTGGGCTGAGTAGGCGTGACTCCACCGAATTTCCCCCCGCCAGGCAGAGAACAGCCACGGGGCCCACAGCTACGTCCCAGCTGGAATATCAGAGCATCTGTCCCCCCCGCGGCTTGGCTTTCAGACGACGTCAGGCCATCCTCTCCCAGCACCGGCATTTTTCAAACACATAGCCAACGCTTGGGGAATACATTATCAGTGCATCTCCAGCCCATCTGGTGGTGAAACACCTGGGTGGGTGTCTTAATTGATTCACAGGCCCACACCAGGGGGGCGGGAGCATTGCACCGCTAATAAAGTTTGTTATCGTCACGTGTCGTTAATTTTTAAACTCCAGTTATGTGTCGATGAGTAAAGGCCAGGGTCTGTATGCAAATGATCTTGGCTTCAGCTGTCCAACTTTTGACAGATGGTGTGAAATTGATAATCCAGACTAATTTTTCTTCAAAATCACTGTTTTTTTTTCTTCACTTTTTAGTCATCCGTACAGGATTTTTCGTGAATTGTGTCTGACCTGACATTCGGAGGTCAAACAGGTCCAAACAGGTCCAATTGTAACGTTGGACCTGTAGAACTATCATCATGAAATACTGACCGTTGCATTTCTCATCAAATTACTGACGTAGTTGTTCTCTAAGCTGTTGTTATTACACACACACACACTACTGCTTGATGTCAGACACAAGAGGATGATAACACAAAAGTTATATTTATCACTTCAAAAGAAACTATTTCCTTGTGAGCAATGTAATAGTGTAATAAAGAGGATGTGGGGTTACGTGGTAGCATGGTGTGTATTCAGATACGCTGCTTTCCTCGTATGGGTCTCAGAGAAAAACAGGTGACAGAGACATCACCTCAGCCCATCCCTTTGTCTTTCTGGGGAGAGTAATTTAGCTTCCTTGTCAAATATACTTTAGCCTACGCGTGTGTCTTAATGACACGGGGATAATGGTTGTCTTTATGTCTTAAATTCTATTACAGGACAGCCATGAACCACACAGATCCACTGAATGCACGGAGAAAGGAAATCAACATTCAGAAGTGTTAGAACGCTGAATCATTTGGCAGGAAATTGAACTTGGCAAAGGTTCGATCTAAATTAACACTTTGTTTAGACACGCTTACTGTTTATGCACTGTGTGTGTATCCTGCTCTACGGCGACCCATCCAGCTGTCTGGGTGCATCGGATTCTTACTCTCAACCAATCGGGCTCTGGCCTGTTGTCAACCAGTCGTGTTGCTGTTTCTGGATTAGGAAGTCTTCCTTTCTCTGCCGCTTCTAGCGGTGTAAAACGCAATTATAGCCGTGCCCCGAATTCATCGTCTGGACCCAGGGGGCCCTATCCCACAAAGGTGGGTCCTCCAGGGGACCCCGAAGGCTCGGATGAATCCCAGCCTCCACATGAAATGAGACGCTCTGGTCCACCGAGGCCGGACTCCGTGATGCTATTGGATGTTGCTGCTTAAATTGTAAATTCAAATGTTTCAAATTAGGACAGGACATTGCCCTGAATTGGCCAAATTCACAGTATGAGCTGTTCATTGAATTGAAGTCACGATGCTGATTTGCCATCATGAACGAAGCTTTTTCATTCAGTAGTTCCAGGTGATAAAATGATCCGCGGGATACATGATTATGTCTTATTTTCTACCAAAGAGCTGAAAAGGATCTCCTGAATGCACCATTACAGAACGGATCATCACCAATGTGGTTGTATGATACCGAGCGATGCGTTGGTCCGACCAGGATAGGATCGTGTAAAACGCACGAGATAGTCTGACAATCTGCACCGCAGACATGAACACATAACACACGTTTTAATGTCATCATATACAACAGCACGCGTAGTTGCTGAACTAAGATGAACCAAGAAGTGAGAACTGAAGTTCCAGATGTGTGAATTTCATTTTCCTCTCATTATTGCTGCATTTATCAGTGGTAGAACATTTGAATTACTGTTGAATTTGCCAGAAATAAAAGCTTACAAAGCAGAAATTAGAGGCTGTCCTCTCATCCTGAAAGATGCAGACTCATTAGCTCCTCTGGATCCTCCTCCCAATCCTTTCATTTCCATCCTTTCGTCTACCGAACGCCCTGTCCCAGCTCCTAGCTTCTTTGGTCTGCAGAGATGTGAACCCAGTGTTGTTTTTTCCCCCCCTCCGGATCTCCCTCCATATGCTGCTCCACCGTTCCCAACTCCAGCACGCAGCCTCTCTGTGATGAAATTAATATTTCACAGGCGACTCCTCTGCCATTTTTCTTGCTGATGAATTGAAGGTAGAGGGAAACTTTCCGACCAGCCGCAGAACAATAAATATTAAAGCGTTTCCTTTGGACGTTCTCCAATCCGGCGCTCCTTATGTACACTGTCACACATGTGCTCTCGTGCCATTTCTCCGTTTCTCTGTCTTGCCCTCGCTCCTTATCTATCCATCTATCCTTCCCGTCTCATCTGCCGTGCCATCTGTGCAGCTGTAATAAGCAGGACTCCTTGTGTGCTCTCTTTCAATCCCTCGCCTGCTCTTCCCTCCTGATTCCAGCTCATGGCCTCCCCTGCCTTGGTGTTTGACTGATTTGTTTGTGTCCCACAATGGAGCTACCATGCAGCCAGACTCAGCCTGTGCAAAATGGCTCAAACATTTTGCGTCACGCTATGCCCTGCCATTACACAGCAACCCAGCCAGTATACACAATGCTACTTTCATCTTGCAGTGGAAGGAAACGGCATGCACCACTGTGACACCGCGCACACTCACACTGTGACACACAAAATGGATGATCGCTCTCAATTATTCCAAAAAAGAACAAATCATCTCCCTCTCACGCTGAAGAGTGTCGAGTCATTGAGCTAATAATTCAAGTGATCACCAGCAGTCCTCGTGCCGACATTCCACTAAGCTGGAGAATGGGAGAAATATGCTGAAATTTTGACCCTCTCATAAGTTCAAATACAACAATCCCATCGTGAGAGAAAGATTCGGAGGATGTAATTTGTTTTCCTTAAACTATGTAAAGTGTCTGGTAAAAGCTTTCCGTCAGGAGGATTGGACACTGTGAAACATTGAAAATGGAGACAGGTTTCTGTCCTTCACACTGACGGAAATGAGGCAGACCAGGCGCCATCACTTATAATGCTAAGGAACTCTACTGCCTCCTGGTGGTGTAAGGGAGCAGCTGTCCTACAGGGAAGACGGGCTTCAAATGACAAGAGTCTGTGTCTGCTCCTGCCTCTTAGAATAAAAGAAATAAATAAAGGGACAGTCCGAATGAAAAATGTGAAAATAGGATCCACGTTATAGCCGATTATTAACTTAGAAGGCGACGGTACAAACATTTCTCTGTAGTAGCTTTGAAATCCTGCAAAAGTCAAATTAAGAAGCCATTTTCAGTACTGTCTAATCCTTATGAAGCTTAAAAATTGATTTTGTTTTAGCTGAATGTTAGAAATATGAATCACAGTCTGTGAAGCTGAACTAGATCAAAAGTAGACATCTCATTCAAAAATGAATTTTCAGAAGTAAAATGTATCCATTAAAAGATGATAAAGTAAATCAGCGACCAACTTTTGCTCATGTACCAAACTTATTTTTTGGAAAAGGATCTATCAGTCCTTTCTGTGGCATAAATGTAAATGTTTCTCTCGATATTTATATCTTTTACTCTTCAAATATAGCTGCTTTATTCTAAACATATCTACTATATTCTCACAATATTACAGTTTCATTCTTGAACTGTTTAATTTTCTCAATTCCATAAAATTCCATAAATATCACATTTTCCAGATTTTGTGTTAAAAGGTCGGGGCCAATTTGTCATTTCTGCTCACCTTGACCAATCAGGAGCACCAAAGAAGAGTGACAAAGTGGCATTTTTGCAAACCTTTCACTGAAAACGTCCAACCTTCCATTACAACTGGATTTGACAGTCTCATCTGAAGCAAACGGAACTGTACAGGAATGATTCCTCATGAGTTATTGATTATAAAAAGCCAGATATCTGTGGACAGGGCAAAATCAATATGACTAAGCCGTCTCATATCTGTGTGCATAATGCCTCCAGTTATCCAATCCTTCCATTTTAGAGGTCAATGAGTTTGGTGACTCTTCTAACAATTTAGCAGTGAAGCCAGAGAAAACCAATTTTTGGTGAATGCAACGGTCATAATTAGGGAAAACCCATTACACAGGAAAACAGGCATGATCCCTCAATGAGTTATTGATTAGGACATATTGAATGGAGGAGAATGGGGCTGAGAAACTCTCTCTCTCTCTCTCTTTCCCTCTGATCCATCATCAAAGGACAGACAGTTTTCCTCCCCGCACATCCTCACTGTGGGTCTTCACAGATTGTGGGGACAGGGGAAGGATTATCCTGGCAGGGCAGAGCAGGGCTCCCGCGGCACAGAGTGGGACTCCCACACCACCACGACTCAGTGGATAATGAGCAGTCTTTGTGATGTGTGCAGCAGGGGCCGGTGGAGGCTGAGCCAGGGAACATTAATGAAGCACAGGCCTCCGTCTAAAGCCGCACAGACATGCAGAGACATGAATCCACTTCTGCTGTCCTCCTTCCCTGTTTTCCTCACGCGCGCTGCTGTTTTAATAATGTTTCCTATTTGGCTGCGGATCATCGCCCCATCTTATTCTGCTTATGGAAATCCAAAACCGCGTGCGTTTGACGTAACCGAGCGCGGGAGCGCACCGAGAAAATGTGTTAAAGGCAAATGAATAAATGAAACTTTAGCAATGAATAAAAGACAGCCCTGTCTTTCATCACACCACTTCAAACACACCTCTTCTGTTGGAGCCTGTCAAGGATAAAGGAAGGTCTATTTTCAATAAACAATGGCTCTTGATAAACTGGGTAATAGGACAGTGGATGAGCCGAGCACTATCTGCTGCTTTATTAGAGAACAAACAAACGAAGTTGGTGTGTGAGGCCTCGTTTGTATGCCGTTGTAGTCACTGAATGACTGCTGCAGACGGGACACCTTGACCTTTACATCTACAACAACATGTAATGAACTTGTCATTGCTGCTTTACAACTCATCGCTCGCCTGTGGATTGTGCTCCTCCAAACGTTTATGTAATTAAATGCAAATGCACTCACACGCACAGCCTCACCTCGCCATCACTTAACCGCTGGACAGGTTCCTCCGCACTTTCCGGCCTGATGTCATCAGCTGATACCATTAGGTTTCTGCTAAAATAGCCTGACAATGTAGGAGTTATCAAAAGCAGCAGGTCCCTCTTGCGTTGCCATTGTCAACAGGCACAGGAAACAGCGTGATGGCTTCCTGCTGCTCAGGCTCAAGTACATTGGTGGTATGGTACTGGTGTCATGGATATGTGTGGGGAAGGGGGGGTGACGATGTGGAAAACTTATGTGTAGTTCTAGAAAACGTACATTTCCTGTCTCCCTTAACTAAATGACCCTCACCCGTTACTGACGGTCTTCGACTGCTGATTCGTCCCTTCAATTTGAATTAACGTGGAATAATTACATCTTGTTTTAAGTTTTTTGAGCTTACTTCACTGCATAAAATATATATTTAATCTATTATTTGTAATTTCACTAATAATAACAAGCATGTGACCTGCAACCAATGATGTCACTTCCCCCAGCAGGAAGCGCGTGAAAACTCTTAGGTATAATCGTGCTTCCTCTCTCATTATTTTGCACAAAATGTTGACGATACAACAATAGAAGATTAATTATTTGTCAAATCTGTTACTGTGATTTTGCAGTGAATCTCTCAGTCCATCAAAAAATAAAATAAAAATCCATAAAATTCTGTTTTCAGACACGCTGTGTGTGAGCTGGTTTGAGGTTAGCACATGGGGTTAAAGTGCAAAGTAATGGAAAAACTGCCATTCAATTCAATTCAATTCAATTTTATTTATATAGCGCCAAATCACAACAAAAGTTATCTCATGGCACTGTACAGGTAGAGCAGATCAAGATCAAAATCTTGAATATGTAGAGCCATCGACTCCATTTAATTAGATAGATTAAAACGATAATAAATACATAGATTAAGTTGATTGAATATCTTACATCTTACGGGTAAGCTTACAAGATAAAAATCTATCTGGTTCTTTGCTTTTTGTCTACAGTTGAAATGTATCCTCAATTCTAGAATGGGCCACAAAATTACATGATCTTTATGTCACTGGTGTAGATTTGTTGCAGCGATCTTGTACAGTATTTGACATTTACTTTCCAGGCCCACAGGCCTTTGAATGGAAAAACAGCATCCAAAGAAAACCAATATCACAAGGCGTTACTGTGGAACCACAAGATACTTAGCTTTTATCGTGGTGTGCATTACGGTATCGTTGCACATCTTAGTGATAGAACAGAGATCCACAAGGGTCCATTCAGAAACCAGTGACCAAGTTTTGCTGTAAAATGTCTAAAAATCCAATGTAATATTTTTGGATAGGTTCCACAGTTATGAACATGGCTATAAAAAGCTACATCTCCAATCTTCTGACAAATCTGAAATCTAACAGAGCAGCGCTGTGGGACCTGTGTAATCGTCAAAGCACGAGAGCTCTGTGATGTAATGTAACTCTGATCCAAGACCATTAAGGTTCTTTATATCAGTAAAAGTAAATTTCCTTGACTAACTTGAACTCTCAATGGCTCACATAATGAACGTTTTAAACGTCATTTTCTGCACAGCCTGGTCGGAGCTCTTTGTTTGTATGCTAATAAGAAAAAGAAAAAACAGATATGCGGTGAATTGATTGAATGATATGAATAACTGTTGGTGACATCAGTTTGAGAGTGAATGCAAAATGCCAGTGAATGCTCTGATCCAAGGACCGCAGTCTGCATAAGAGAGAGACAAATTCGCATAAATGAGCATTTTCTCATACAGCCAGAGGTCGTTTGGTAAAAACACTGAAATATTCATCAAAGAAACTTTTGCCTGTTCTGCAAATAGAAATAAAACTCCAGAGTGTAGGATGAAGACAAATATCAGATAATGTTCAAATGAGCTCTATTTACTTTGGGTTTTGTTTGAAGTTTAGATCAGAGAAATGAAGGAAAGTTGAAATAATAAAATCCATCCACACTCAGGCTCTTTGTGTCAATTCTGTGTCAGTGGAGCATGAAAAGAGCAGGGATGACCAGAGGCAACAGGAGGCCACAACACACACAACACACACTCGGACTTCCTGAGGTGAGACTCGTCCCACACTGGTCCAACAGCTGCAGGGCCACATCACCGGTCCAACCAAAACGCAGCCAGAGAAATACACACAGAGCAACAAAAGGGGGTGTTTTCATTATGGTTTTTTGATTTGAGCAAAGTGATAAAATTCTGCGATAAAACTGCATAACACTAAAACAAGCGACTGAATTGTGCTGAGAGGGCGAATAAAAACTTGACTTCACTTTTCATGGTATTTGTTGTTGGGAGAGTACACTGGTTCCTGCAAAATTCCTTATTCTAGAAAACGGCTACAAAAATTTTGTGGAAAAACATCAAGATATTTTCGAAAATGACAGAAAATTAACTTACATTTATTGTTAAGTGTCAGATTTAGTAAATGAGTCCAGGTGGGTCTACTAAAACAGAGGAAGTCTGAAAAATCCTGCGGCAAATTAAATCAGCTTTCTATAAAATATTCCCTACTTTATTGGCAAACAAATCCCAAATCAGTAGAAACACCAATTTCAACACTTTGGCAGAAACGTGGACATTTATGCAAGAGCCAAAATGTATTGTTCAGCTCTGACTAATACATTTTGGTAACAAAATCAATTTGCAAGAACTCCTGCAACCCAGCAGGGATTATAATCTGAGTGACAACAGGCAGGACCAAACTAATAGAAAATGGGAGGACAAAAGCAAAAATACCTGAACTTGATCCTCCACTCCACCTCCAGGTTTGCCATCTCCATTCACATCATACTGTCTGGAGACAGAAAAGCGCTAACTGTCCACCCACTCTGTTATCACTGCGTGACACACACTCCAAAATCACTGTACTAGTGAATTCACCTTTTCAAACACAGCTTCATACTTCACGCATGCCAACCAGCTTGTCTTGATCCACCTCTGGGGCCAGATCAAATGACAACTGGTTCCTAATCTGAGGAGGCAGTTTTGATTAACCTGAACATACATTTCAATCATCATTTACCATATAACACACACACACAAAAACCTTAATGACACACCGGGGGCGATCAAAGAGGCAATTTAGAGTTATAATATTTTTATCTGATCAGAATCACAAACACAGACCCCTTGCTCTTGCCATTTTCATCGACACTATTAAGGACAAATAATGACTACTCGATGACATATTGATGAAAGATTTAAATATTGTTCTGATTCGGTTGTGATTTATATATCATATATCATATACTATGTATATACTGTATGTTGTCCTTTCTATAAAGCTGGAATATGAGGCCGCAAGTTCACCTTCAATGTCCACATGACATCAAACATTTTAAAACTTAAGGACAAGTACCACACAGCTACATGAATTATTTGTAATTATGTGAAATATATTCATTCTATTTGTATAATTATTTTATGCAGGCATTGTGAGCTGTGTGTGTGTGTGTGTTAGAAGACTGCCACACATTTGGTGTTTTATGAGGGGAAGAGTACAATTCTGTGCATTTATTCTGCTCATATACAGTATTAATATCCTTTTTCACAGTCACCCTGCTGTGTCAAAGCCATAATATGACATAACGAGATGGAAAGCAATGGGAGGTACCCGCAGTTGATTCTATTATTTGATTATTAATGGTGACTGAGGTCCAACTATTGAGTAAGGAAATTACTGAAGATGTAAAAATACGCATTTATAAGCTGGATGTGCGTTTCTGCTTCCTACCTAGCTGTGCAGCATTACGTTTTGGATAAATTGAAATTATTACACGCAACAATACTACGAAATACAATACGCAAAAGAACCCTCATGGAGCTTTAACATAAATAACAACAAGCGTGGCTTGGAGCTGATTTTTGCACATTTGGGTTTAGTTTCTCTAGTTTACGTTTATGTAATGACAATGCATTAGTGGAACGTGGAATATCTTGAGCAGAAGGCGGGCTCCCAGAGGGTCTCACACACACACACACAGAGAGAGCAAGGCTGCGGTTTGAGGAGTGAAAGCGCGTGCATTTTATGAATTTTTCATCATTGTGATGAGGAGGTTCCTTATTCAAGCACACACAACATGCATTATACACACAATACCACCAAAACACACACATGCACCACTATGAAAGAGGATGGAGGTGACAACAATGAGGCCGGATGAGGAAGGAAACCTCGTCTCAGGCTGGACGGTCAAGGTGGACACGACAATATGGGGGAAAAACAAAGCAGGAAGTGAACAAGCTTAGGCTTTAAAGGGGAATTTTACCAAAATAAGTGTTCAAGCAGCTTCTTACTCTCATTAAAGGGAGACTTGCTTAAGTAGAAAAGAAAAAAAAGTCTAAATTATTGAATTGTGAAAACAATATTCATAACTGAACAGTGCGATTACGCTTTATAAACACATATTATTAGCATCAGTATTGATTGATAATAGATTCAGTTCTGTTCTACTGTTCGTCTGTGCATTAAAGGGCAATTCAATAACATAGGGAGTAAATGCAGCTTAGAACCCTGTGGTTTGATTTGCGGTTTGGGATCAATTTCCATTGTGGCAGATAATGGATTCCTACCATCAATGAGCATGCGTTGGGGAACTGAAGAGCATCATTCCCCTGTACAGATAGGACCATGAAGAGCAAGCAGAGGAGCTTGAAATGGAAGAAACCACCTGAGACAGCGCGTGTCTGCCATCTGCTGGAGTGTTGGTGTAAAACTGGGTTTGTTAACAGAGGACTGACAGCTGAAATAACCTGAACCTTCAGCTGGAGACCAGCAACGGCTCAGTTACAAACATACTTGCATCTTTTTGAAATATACTCAGTTTGTTTACTTAGATAAAACTTGTTATATCACAATAGAAAATAATCCTATATAAATGAAAGAGAACGAGGCACATGGTTGAAGATTTAATTGAGTGTCTACAGTCAAAAAACATTGAACTTCCGAGGAGATGTTCACACTGAGAATCAAATCTCAATTCAATTTCAGGATTAAATAATTTTGTATGAATGGAGCAAATTATCTTTTAGCTAATGACTGTAAGTCACAGTGAGTCATAAGTGTCTGTTCTTACTACAACTACAACTAAATGACTAATGGGAAAGAAGTACAATGATTTCTTCTGGATTATATGCAGAAAGTTTTCCAAAATCTAGATACTCAAAGTAAGTAAGAAGTAAGAAGAAGCAAGAAACTACAATTATGTCAAAATGTGCGAGGAAACGGCTCTCAGGCTCAGAACGTTGAGCATGAGCATAGGAGCCAGGTTGGAAGGGAGAAATTCAAAGTGGTAGGAAAGTGTACGCTGGGTGTAGTTGAACCAAGCGCCCCCCCCAGGGTCCCACAGTACTGCAGCCTGGTCACAAAGTGCAGCTGCCTCACCATCGCTTGTCAGAAAGGAGTGCATCACCGTTATTAGTCAGTAGCAGCAAGTAGAAAAAAAGGTTGTTCTGTCCCAACGGCTCAAACGACCACGCAGGATTCTGTGGAATGAAGCAAGCTTCTACTCACTGAGACACAGCAGAGCACTGAGATCAGCAGGCAGGGAGTGAGGAGCCCCAACCAGACTTCAGGTCTGCCCACAACTGCTCCTCGAGATCTGAAAGGCAAAGATTTATTCAAAAGTTACTATTTGTATTGTTTAATGAACGAAGGGCAAGGGGAAACTTACAATTGGTGTGTATTGCGAACGATTTGATGCGATTTCGATACAACGATGTACAATTCCAAACAAAATGAGCTGATCTACACCATTTCAGGAAAAACTGGTATTATACAAAAAGTTGTTATATTCTAATGAAGCAGATCAGGAAAAACAAAGTGATCGAGGAGGGAGCAATAAAGTTTGGATATTTGACAGGGTGTAAAATTTTAGCCACAAGGTTTGATTACAATTATCTATTTTCTCCTAGTTTGAATATATTGTTGCACGTAATCCTGTTTGTCAAGCTTCACTGAATTTTCAAACAGGATTGTGGAAACTATTTTAAATGCTTGAGATCGGCGCAACTGAATCTTAAAAATCTGTAACACCTCTAAAGATTGATGTTGAGTGCAATAAAGTGTCTGAATGGATCATCAGCCTGGGCCCATGTATTACCGGAAGAACTCTTTATCCTCAATCCTCGTCTTGATGGTAGCTGTCTACTGTTAAGAGTGAGGAATGGAGGCCGACTGCAGCGTTCATGTTATATGTGCCCACTGTTTGGAACAAAACCATATCTGTAGGACATTGATATAAGGTTTAATGAAAAATGTTTCATCTTAACTGCCTGCACTAACAAATAAATTGCATATCAAATATGAGATGCGACTGCCATGAGGGAAGAGAGGCCGCCCTGTTGAGGAGGTAGAAGTTTTCAATCTTACCTTAGGGTCTGTTTTTTCTGTGCAATGCGTCCCTGTTGGGCACAGAAACTCGCATCTGTCTGCAATATGGCACTGATGCAAACCCAGCAGAGACCTCTGGCTGTCATCTATAGGATCTAACCTGGTGAGACTCTAACCTGGTTTTCAGAGAGTTGAGACTGCAGACTCCAGTCACCAATAGTACAGATCCTTGAAGCGGCCCTCCGGCACAATGATGTTCGAGTAGAGCTCTGGGTGTTCCTTAACACCGGCACGGATTAGGGATGGATCACCGTTTAGATTTCTTGGATGTTCAGTGTTTTAACATGAAAGGAAGCTTAGAAGACTAAAGAGTTAATCCTTACTTTCTCTCATTCGTTTTGTTTAAAGTCATTGAAATGATTTTTTTTCCATCTCTCTATGGGATATTTCATAAATCGTGTCTGCCCTGAAATTCCAGAGAATCTGGCAGGCAGTCCCATGTCACATGACAAGGTTGTTGATTTTTCTCTGGCATGAACACGTTTCACGACTGCCTGTTGAAGGGATCCTTTTTTCCTCTTGAAGTGCCTGTTGATCCTTAATTTGTCCCCACATCACTTACACCACAACTGCACCAAAGATTAAGGAGCCAGGCTCTTA
Organism: Brotula barbata; assembly: GCA_900303265.1. Lineage (NCBI taxonomy): Eukaryota > Metazoa > Chordata > Actinopteri > Ophidiiformes > Ophidiidae > Brotula > Brotula barbata. The sequence goes on from OMNV01007565.1 coordinate 13,623, forward strand.
ACATTATCACACACCTACCAACCAGAAAAACAAGGATTATAACTAAAGAGTTCCCTACAGGTTGTTAGTTCTTTCCTGCCCAGTTGTGCAATTCTGGGTGTCTGCTGTGTTTCCCAGGAACTTTGCCCCGCAGGTTGTCACCAAACCAGGGCTCAGACAACTACAGATCAGCCCTTAGAGTCTGAACACGAACATAAACTCACTTGTCCTGCCAGTTTTGGAGTGTCCGAGCTGACAGAACAAAAATCGCCAAGACAAAAATAAATTACCACACTGTAGACAAAATGGGAAATCATCATCTACACTTACTTACCTGGTGTTGCTCAAGATCAGGTTAACAAAGTCCTTGTCATCGCAAAAGTTTAGCTCAGTACTTGATACTGGCCCAGTACAATATGTATCTCACTGAAATATGCAAGATGATAATTATTACAGACAACAAAAGGCAAATATACTCACATTCTATTACAATACATCTTAGTTATTGATGTTTCAAGGTTATTCAAACTCTTTTTGTTTGCCAAATTTAAAACCACGATGGCAAAAAAGGAATTCAAACTAGTCGAACACAATAGAGCTAATAAAGCTTTAAACATTGTAAAATGTATCAAATATCTACCAAGAGTATGAATAGAATTCTGAAAAAAAACTACCTTCAAAGTTCCACCGGTCACATAGTGGTAGAAGAGCTTCACACAAATAAAGACAGACATTAATGAATAGCATCAAATAGTCATTGAACTGTGAAGTCTCCTTGTGACGCCGTAGTTAAGGCCAGAAGGACGAGCATTTCTTCCTGGTCAACGCCCATGTAAGGTGGAATCAACAGAAAAGCTGGCAGTTAACAAGTATAAAAACAATCTTAAACAGAATAAATTCCAGTGAGCTTTATTTTGAACACAATTTTGTTTGTCTTGTCCAGTAATAGTCACATTTTTGAAACTTAAGTCCATTGTAAAATTTGCTTCACTGAAAAACTGCCAATTAAACAGCCAAATTTCTATATTAAAAAAAAAATGAACTCAGGCTTACAATGCTTCATTAAATTTGGGTTGTTGTTTTTTTTTTTTCAAACAAGGTGTACTCCATTGGAACTTTCATTTTTGAGAACGGGGGGAAAAAAATCCAATCAAGAGTACATTTCCAAAACATTTGCATACCCACAACGACAACTTTGGATCCTCAGATCATGTAATCATGTTTAGGCAATGCCCAAAGGCTCCTCCCCGTTAATCTTGACTGATGCAGGACTGCTTCAAATCCTCCTTGACAGCTTAAATGATGGTAGAATCAAATTGATCACAACAGCTGTTAAGTCAGCGTGTCCTAACTGTCAAGGGAGGACAAACATCTGCATCAGGGCAGCTACAGCACGAATTTAACCACCCCCCTTTTTGTCCAACGACCTCAAAGACTGAGACGATTTACTTTGAAACTGCTCAATTAAAGTCACCCAATCTGTGGGGAGATGCTCTCGTCTCAATCTTTCAGGTTCTCAAATTCCCCAGCCACTGGCAGTACAGCAGCATGCCGTCAAACATGGCACTGAAAAGGCCACCGATCTCAGCTCTTACAGCATTAACTGTCTGCTACTGCCAGCGGGTGGAAAAGAAACAGACAGCTGCCAAGTGTCTGCAATTAGACCCCTGTTCACTCTTCTGATGTGTTATTTATTTTGACAGAAACCCCCAACCGAAAAAAGTCCAAATCAGACAAAAGTATTCTATAGGAACAACAACAGAAAAGAGAAGAGGGGTCACAGTCCTAACTGATGAGAAGTTAAGTGTCAACTGGTAAGTGTTAAATTAAATTTTTCTTTGCCAAGTTAAGTGCTCAAATTGCACATGAAGCGCTTCTCATCGATTAGGACCAAGTTAAAGAACATCTCACCATTTTATAGAGAATTTAATATGCAAAAAAAGGGCTCTGGCTGAACAAGGGCTCAAAGACCTTAATGGAAAAGAAGGTTGTAATAATTTACAAAATAGCCAAGAGCAACCGTCTTGTTGCAAGAGTTGTTTGCATTATTGCCCGAACTCATCTCTGTACTTAAGTGCAGTCCAACCTTCTAAGGTTGCATATTGCAACATGTCTTTTAGCTGGTTTTAGTCACATCGGCTCACTTGCAGCGTACAGAGAGTGAATTCCTGCTACATTTTAGGTCAGATTAGGCCAACATTCTTTATAGGTGGAACATCTCCCTACTAAATATTTGCAAATAATGTACCTGTGATAAAGAGCACACAGATCAACGTAACAGCCAACACCTCCCCAGAAAAACAGAAATTCTCTCTGCCAAGTCGGCTGCACTGCAGCGAGTAGTACTACATGATAGAATATTATTTTCTTTTCTTTCTGAACACTCAGACTGACTGAGATCTTGGCAAATGTCTCGAGTCAGTTGCACAAGTTAAGGCTGGTGACAAAAAAAAAACCCAAAAAGAAAACAAAAAACATTTAAATGCGCAAGCTTAACAAAGCCATCTGTCTAGACTGGAAACTTATTGACACTGGCTTTGAGTCATTCCACTCAAATTTGGAGGGGCTAAAACATCTGTAATATTCAGTGATACATTTGGCCTCCAAAACATTTCATGCACGTGGTAATTTGTTTTAAATTCTAATATATTCTGCAATTTCTAAAATTATAAATAAATTCATAGGCCAATATTGCAGATCCAACAACGTGGCTGGCAGTTAAGGAAAGTCTCCAGTGCTAATGAGAGAAAGAAAAGAGGTTTTCAATTTGTCGCCCAGCCTTTCCAACTTGTTTAAAACAATCATAAAATGAAGGTATATACAAGGTGTACCCCACGAGTCAGCTGCAATTCTTGCAGAATAAAGTATGGCCATCTATCCATCCATCGGAAGGTGAAACAACAAATAGGACAAAAAAAGAAAAGAACAGCTTTCCCTCCCTTTTATACTCCATTGAAATAGGAATCCTCATGACTCAGGTGTTGAGGCTGCAGAGTGCTTACTAAGCTTTAGTGTTCATATATTGAAGACAAGGGAGGTCTCTTTAGAAGCACATTTCTTCAAAATCAAATGGACAGTCTAGCCTTCTCTTGGAAGAAAATCCAGCATCTCTGTCCATGGAAAATCCAAGTTTGTCCTTTGGCCAGACTTCAGTGCAACGAAGCCAGCAAAATGATAACTCAGACCAGCCCCCTCCAAATTATTATTTCCCAACAAACGGAGGAGCCAACCAAAAACACTTATGAATTCACCTTTGTTGCTGGACATTAGTTTAACAAATCATCAATTAGGTGAATGTGACCTTAATGAAATGAAGGAGACGACGTCGAGTGAGGGGTTTACTTTAGAACAAGTTGAACTGCTTGTTAAGGCACTTGTATAAACTGGCTAAAACGCCCAAAATAAAAAGTGGAGGTTGTGTAATGGGGGTCTGTTGATGCTGGCTTTGCGTCAATGATGGATATGACTCGGCATAATGTGCACTTTTATTCTCAACTTGGTCCCCTGCCTTCCTCCTGGTGCTTTGTCTTCAAAGTGTGGCGGAGCAGCACAGAGCCCTATAAAAGGGAAATGAGTTCTTCCAAAAACATGTCCATCAAAACACGTATTCCTTATGGTGGCGTCCAAAAAGGAAGACAGACAGAAGCTGTACATTAAAAAAAAATGTCCAAAACAAGTGGGGGTGACAAGGATGAGACAAATGAAGGGTTGATGGGGAATGGATCTGATCTGTAGAGTAAAAGAGAGCAATGAAGTTAAATCAGGCTCGGTTACAATCATCACCGAATGATTCATTATGTTTCATAGAGGAATAATCCTAATATTACTTAGATAATGCCTTCCATATTTTTACATTCATACAGCAACCAGTATTAATTGAAAACATGTTTTCCACAATATGGTACGCAGACAACTTTGTAAAAATGCGACATCTTATGTACAAAGTCAATAAATGCAGTGTACTCACTGGCTCACAGCTTGACTTCTTCACCACTCTCACTATGGTATTCTGCCACATATAAGCTCTTGTCGATGATGCCAGGGATGGGCTTGATCTCTGTTCCAAGCTGCTCCTCAATGCCTTTCAGGTTGAAGCGATCATCGTAAGTGATCAGATTGATGGCCAGACCCAAGTGTCCAAAGCGGCCTGGATATTAAAAATAAGGTAACACAGTGAATTCAAATGATCTATTTTTAAGTTGATAACTTGCCACCAGAAAGAAAATTTGTGCACAGGAAAAAACTGCACAAACACCACAGCAGAGCTCTTACCAGATCTACCAATGCGATGAAGGTATGTTTCACCGAGCTTGGGAAAATCAAAATTGATCACAACATTCACAGCTTGAATGTCGATTCCTCTTGTGAAGAGGTCTAGGTGAAAAAAAATAATTAAAAAAAGTAAAAAGTTACAGTCAATATGTATTTGCAACAAAAAGAAATAATCACAGATTTGGGGAAACAAGTGAAAACACCAACAGCGCCTAGGCAAAGAAAGTGGACCAAAAATTCCAGCCATCACATGTGCCACTATATACTCAAATAAAACAAAGTTACACACAGTACTACTAAGCCCTGTGCCTTCAATGACACTGCTGCTGCTGATTCTATCACTTACCAGTGCAGACAAGATTCCGGCACAGTCCATTTCTGAAGTCATGGAACACACGGTTGCGATGTTCCTGAGAGTAGTAAAAGGAAAGTGTTTTATACACCATGTTCTTGCATATTTGAAGAGCTAGTATAAATGCCAAGTTACTCTGTTACAGTACAATTCAATAAAAGTCATGTTTAACATGAAAACCTTATCAGAACATTCAAGCACCATGGACACATTCATCAGATATGCCAGAAAGAAATGCACCGAGTACAGCACAAAGAATGTATATATGTAGTCCAGTTAATTTTGCCGTCGACAAAATCTTTCGAAAACACCTTAACAGCAGTAAACAAGTACCACAGCAGCACTTTGACCTGACCTGTCTCATCTTGGCATGGATGTAGAAACATGAATATCCAAGCTGTGAAATCTTCTTAGCCAATAGCTCCACTCTCTGAGAGGAGTTGCAGAAGATTATTGATTGATTGATCTGGAGCTAAAAAAAAAAAAACCAATGTCAATTAATCACAATTTCAAGAACTGCTTCAACTGTGAATGAAATGCAAGTTATAAGTTATTTTTTATAAATTTTTCACAGTAATTTTAATGTTAAATTGTCATGCCAGAGTGTTCAAGGATTATTGTATCAATTGCAAGATACATTCCTCAAGAGTATACCTTCTAGTATTATTAGACATTTTATACATGTATTACAGAGCTGCAATATGATTATTACCCTGTAGTATATCTCCAGTCAGCTAATGCACTTTTACAATACTTTTTTAGAATACTTGGGCAATTCAATTTTCAGGAAGGCAACACCTACCCTGGAAAACAAGGTGTTAAGGCAATGGACTTTTTGCCTTTCAGTTACATAAGCATAATACTGAGTCACACCCTTCAGCGTAAGCTCCTCCATCAGGTTGATCTCGTAGGGCTTCTGCAAGTGTGCATTCTATAAAACAGAAAGTGAAATACTAAGGCAGTGCAACAGCAGACCGACAAGCCACCAAAAGGCGGCATAAGTAGAAGTTAATAAATATGAGATAAGTATACCATGAACTTCTGCACGCTGAGAGGGAAGGTTGCAGAATAAAGCAGAATCTGCCTCTGTTTTGGCAGAAAACTCAGTATCTCTTCCATCATAACTACAAAATCCTGAGACAGGAGTTTGTCAGCCTGCCAAACAAGAAAAGGTTCCGTTTGATTTAATAAGCTGCCTTAGACAAGTCATTCTGGTTTAATTAGATAATCAATGTAGGTTGAACACAGAACTTAAGTTGAGAATGAAACTCACTTCATCCAAAACGATCATCTGCACTTGATTGACCTTGGCCACACCTTTCTTGATGAGATCTAAGATTCTCCCAGGAGTGGCAATGACCACATGAACTTAAAAAATAATAACAATAATAATTAAGTTAAAAAACAGACCACAACATTATCTTAATTATGTCAAGCTGTGAGCCACCAGAGATGTTGGCACAGTTACATCTATAATTGAGTGATACAGTGCACTGTGTTCCCATACAGCTCTTGCATACTTCCACAACACGTCTCACAGCACGTTTTAGATGATAGATAGGATCACAGGAACACAAATCTCAAGACCTATTTGCCTATGTGCCGATTCGCACAGGACTGGTTTTGTCACATGACCCCTGTGTTTGGCGAAAAATGGTAGATAATTTGTTGTGAAACTTTTACTTTACAAATTACAGACATGCTAGATTCACACAGGATGAATGTCACAGACAACCTTTGCCATTATTACAAATTACCACAGGTGCCCAGGTAATATTAGTCCCGTGTAAATAGAGCTTTAGTGTCGAGGCAAAATTGAGATTCTACAGGAGTGCACATGGATTAAAGCAGAACTCCCCAAACACTCTGTAGCAAAAGACTTGGACGCCAAATGGACTGCCATTTGCTGTGGAAGTACATTTCAGCAGTTCTATCAACTCAGTCATGGTGCTGTGCTTTCTAAACCTCTGACTGTGTGTGTTGAATAGGAAGCATATTTGAATAACTAATAACATTTCCTGTCAATCAATGAGCTACATCCCTGCTTTAAACGTCAAACACTGAAGTTTAAGGCTTGGACGCAATACATACATTAAATTAAGTATAAAAGAATAAATTGTCGTATAACCAACAATTATGATATAAGCGTAGTGTGAACAACGGACATAACTAATAATTAGTAAAATATTTTTTGAAATGTTTGATATAAAAAAAACCCAATATGTGTAGTGTAAATCCTCACGCATCATAAAACATCAAGATCGAATTTGTCACACTTCACAGTAATGCTCCAAATGAACAAGAACTGGGCATGTTTCCACGTAGCATGATGTATGTGAGACTCAATTTACAAATAAGTATCTAAAACAGTTGATTTTAAAATATTCTGACAATACAATTAATGACAAACAGCATGGTCTTAGCGAATTATCGTTAGTAATAATGTATTGACATAATCATGGTATAACATTGAACAAAGCAATAATTAATAATGGGTACCAGTTTCATCAAGTCTCATGATATCATCGCGTAGGTTGGTTCCACCTGTGGTTGCCATGACCTTCACCCCACCCATGTGTTTGCTGACCTGGATACATATTTGGCTCACTTGCAGAGCCAGTTCTCTTGTGGGTACTATGCCCAAAGCTGGAAATATAAATATATATTGTCAGTAGCATCTCAAATTTGGTTTGAACATCTGAGCACAACATTTTCAAGGCAATATCGTTGACAAATATGACAAGGATCTTGTGCCAAATTTTGCCAAATCTCTAAAAGAAAACCTTGTATGCAGTCTTTCTTCAGGTCAATACGTTCAAGTAAGGGAATGAGGTAGGCTCCACTCTTTCCCGTGCCATTCTTGGCTCTGGCCAAGATATCCCTTCCTGATAGTGCAATGGGAATGCTTTCCTCCTGCACAACAAAGAAATGCAATTAAAATAAAATCAAAATCAAAACACTTTTAAATGATATAATACAGTAAGGGTGGGATTTTTTCCCCCCTCAATGCTAATTTGGGCGATTGATTCATAAAAAATATTTTCCATAAACTGAAATGACTACATTGGTCATTTTGTGTTTTAATCCTCATGTCCTGTGTGTGTATGTGAGACACAATATGCGCGCGGCAATCCTAATTGACCAACTTGAACATGACTCTGGAATCTCTCCAGCATATTTTTGGACTCATTTTGTCTTTAAAAAAGACAAATCTGGACAAAAGTACAGCCATTTGTTGAAATATGCAACAAAGAAGCAAAATAATCTGGCTAGGCACAAGCTTGAGTATTGAATTGAATTGAATATGCTAGCCAGTGCGAATCAAGCTATAATTTGCATTATCAAATCGGTGTATAAAATGCTTTCATGGGGAGGCAGTCATCCACATTACCACCGTCTGCCATTTTTATCTGTAAGCGTATATGGCTTTACAGTATCATGAACAGGAGATTCTGAAACCATCTTAAAATACTGGAGCCCCAATATGCTATGCTAAAACACATTAGCTGTGTGGCTATCCTGTATGTGTGCATATAATTAGCCCAAATTCTCTTTCCAAAAACCTCCCAATCTCAGTCCCTCAGACTGTTTGCACACTCTCTCCTGTGACAATTTGTCCTTACTTTGAGTCTCTCCAAAAATGGATCAAGCCATGTACGTATACAGAATTAAAGACAATCTGTCATTCTCCCAGTTTTCAAAACTGTTTAAAAGAACTGGGACACAGATACCATTACTGTTTTTGCTTCGGTTGTGAATGGTCACCTCTAGCACACCACATTTTCCCCACATATATTGTGAGCTTTCTATTTTGTACATCATTGTAATTTACACCTGACCTTAAATCTTAAATTTCAACTTAACCATAACTTTTTGAATAGAATGTGAATGGTTATATTTGTTTTATATCCGGATCTTGAACACAAAACTCCATTTAATGCAGCTGGTACAAGCAACTGTTGAACACAATTTGATCAGTGCCAGAGATTCATTACCACAAGATTTAAAAAAAATTACAGTTAAAAAGGTTTGGCAATTTAATGTGGATGGTGAATACTCATTAAGAAGTAAAATTAGCTCAGCCAGTCTCTACATCTGCCTGTAAGACTCAAAGGCTGGTTTTAGCATACAGAACAAATACAAGTTATGCTTGTTGGAGGGGTGAGATTAGATTAACTTCATCTATCCCATACTGGGGAAATTTCAATGCCACTTTTGGGCAAGTTCTGACTATCTACAGTTAAAAAATATTTCTGAATAGAATGGGTACAAAGTATGAGTGTGAAGGTAAGCATGCTAGGGCTGCAGCTCTCAATAGTTTTATTAATGAGTATTCTACCTATTATTCCATCAATATATTAATAAATACTCTAGTACATTTACTATTGCTCTTCAATAAAAAAAGTAAAAAAGACAGACCTCTTACGATGGACAACTAATTAGTTTCCTTTAAAGAATAAATAAATTAATCCTTTTTTTTTTAAATTAACATTCTTGCTTTCTTATATCAATATTATCTGAAAAAGCAAACCATTCAGTGCATTTGAGGGACATTCTACATTCTGGGTTTTAAAGAAAACATTTTCTGAAATTCAAAAATAGATTTCAAATTACTTAACAAAAGGTACTCATAAAAGCTAAAATTGAGGCATAAATAACAATAAGAATACCAACAATAAATGAACATTGCCTTTAAATGTTAAACTTTACTTTCAGAACTAAAACTTTGAACCTAACTACAGCCCATGAATAACATAAGCCTTTAATGACATCTTCGAAGGCTTTGTGGCATTTGTAGGAGGCATAAACAAGTGGACAGGATGACTGGAACAAGAGTCCACGCATACAATTTCACCACACGTTTTTCTTCTAGAGTGATTTTGCAAAGTCTACATGTAATGCAAGACATTCATAACAATACACCTCCTTAAATGTCTCTCTACATGTTAGTATTCCTCCATTCTGCAATCCTCGCAATCAAATCACTTTGTTTACCACAGCATAAGCACGTTGTGCGACAGTAATAATCATCCGTGCAAAATAGTGCACTGTATGTAGTTATAACATTTAACGAAGCCTTGGTGCAAAGAATTTGCATTGATTTCTAGTAATTGAATGGAGGTATCATTTTAGCCCTAAACCATACATACATTCTCTCCTTATTAGCCTCTCCGCCTAAACTCCAATTATGCTCGAGTTGAATTCTGATTTGATGATCCGTTCTCCATCACTAAAAATGACCAAATCAATGTCATGGTCGAAATCTGTGCGCAACTTAAAGTCGAGATATTAGCTATCTCTACTTCCGGAAACACTACCAATTGTAAAAGTATAGTGACAGTCAATTTTATCACCCGATACCCATTACAGTATGCCTCATTGACATTATCAGTCATTTGATTAACAGTATCAGCAGCAGGCTGCCAAAATAATGTGACTACTTGTCAGACAATGGTAAAGTAGTGCCATGTTGCTTACACGGACGATTCAGTTAACACACAAAATAAGTTTAATTACCTTAGAAAAAAAATGAATAAGTCAAAAAATAAAATATGCAAGACGGTTTGGTTTTAATTATTCACATATTGAAGTGCAAATTAAACATTTCTTTGCTTTGTATAAAATACTGTATGAAATCATTTTACCTGGATTGGAGATGGCTTTTCCCAGCCCATTTCAAAGATTCCCATGAGAAGTTCTCTTTTTAGGCAGTAATCTTCAAACTCATTGCCTTTAGTTGCAGTCACATCCTGTAAAGACCATTAAGCCAGAGCAAATAAATTTGATTTGTTACCAATAATGCTGACAATCCGTATGCTGATGACTTATAGTGAAATAAATGATGCTAATAAATGTCCAAAGAGCTCTGCGACAATTTCTCAAGTGTTGATTTCGAAAGTTATCCGTGAAAACAAAACAGTTTACCCTGAAGCCGATCTATCCGTCTGTTGCTCTGTGGTGTCAGATATACAACCTGTCATTTTTTATGTTTTTTTCATTTACAATTAGAATTGCACTGTCAAATTCTCTACAACTGATCTCTACTAATATCTAAAAGTACAACCAGATTGCATATGAACCATACAGCTGAAGTTTCTTATTACTAGCAGTGGCACAAATATTACTGTACTAGTTAGAAATCCTTGAATCATAGTACCTCGACTTGCATTAGCATTAAGCTGTTTAACGCACACGATTGCAAGCAATGCATGTATATCATCTTTTAAATTGTGAAATTAACCAAGGTGTAAGTCGTAACTCAATTAAATTATGACAACAGCATTGACAGATTAAAAATGTTTTTTTCTAACTGCTGTCCTAATGTGCCAACTTTCATATTGTTGAAAAGCCAGTTGACTTAAATGTATTCAAATTGTTGATGGTAGATAGTAATGGACATAGACAAAAAAAACAAATGTATGGTGTGTTTTTCACATATCAAAATTAACCAAGAAGAAACATTTTGGACCAACCGAAGTTTTCATCCTCATGTCCTTTGGGGGCAATTTCAAACTTTTCTTCCAGTCATCTCCAGGCCTGGGGAAGATAATGTCTTTGTCAGCATAATGTATAATTGTGAACATAATCGATAAATCACACATTAAATGACTATTAAGTGACTAGTTTTATTTCCAACACAGGACTTTAAAGTTTTGCCACTATGTCTTGCTGGCCTCTTAAAAATAATGACTAATTTAAATATTTAACCCATATAGTTGAAATGTATCACATTAATCCAACAATAACATGAGGCTTCCCTCATTGGCTAAGATTATGTGATTGACTCAACTAACCAAAGTGCCACACTTTAAAATATTGAGGTACTGAGATATGTGCTATGACAAAAAAGGCTCAAAACCAAGCTCTTTGCAGTCTCCTATTGATGAACTTACTTTATGATAGCATTGGTTGTTGGGGCTGGCTGAGAGCTTCCATTGTTGATTGTGCCTTTCATCTGGCTTAGCTGCTGCTGCTGCTGCTGCTGCTGCTGTTGTTGTTGTTGTTGTTGTTGTTGTTGCTGCTGCTGTTGCTGTTGTTGAGGACCTCCACCACCTCCTGGTCCTCCAGCAGGCTTCACTGAGGCTCTGAGCTGTCCATTTTGGGCAGACAAACCCAAAATCACCGGGTTCTCTGTTCTAACGGTGCTCATTTTTCCTTTGCTTTATATTCTGCTCAAATGGAAACAAAATCTGACAGTTTGTCGGTGAAGCAAGTCCACGCTCTGATAAAACGACTCAAAAGTCGGCTTGTCCTTCACTGTTCAGTTAGCAATGTTTATGCAAACATAAATTATTAAAAGTCTTCTTTCCCAGCAGATAGGCCTATCCCAACAATATTGTTCTGTGTGGCACAAGTCATCAAGCGTGACGAAACGAATGTCTTTGTAGCTAAGGGAAACTAAACTGACTCCTTTTGGGCAAATTCGGGTTTAGTAAAATTTGTTTTCTGAAAAATCGTAAACCAGGAGGGCTTAGCGAGCTTTCAAGTACTGGCCGACTGTTCAGCTAGCCATCTTGTTCAGCTTTACTGAGCCGCTTAGTCCTTTTTCGGGTTCCTCCAACCCTGAAACACACGAAAAAAAAATCACATCAGAAACAGCGTACAGGAAATAAGTTATTTAATGCTTCACACTGCTTTGAGGTTAACGACACCGGATGGACAAAAACCTTATCACAACGACGTTTATCTTGATATAACTTGACTAATATAACACTGGATGACTGGCCTAAAGTTGAGCGACGACTGATAGCGTTAGTTAGCAAACAATGTACAAACAATATCCGTCATATTTTACACATGCATCCTGTCAGTAACTTCTGCCTGTATCACACTGGTACCCCGTGTCCCAAGCTGTACTTTGCTGTGATAATGCTTCGTTACCAAAATAAGACTCATTCGAGAACATTCGCATATCTCTCCAAGTAGCAAGTTGCTAATACTCGCTTCTGACCTCCGGCTAACCACAGTATGCAGCTGATAATGTTGTGCGCTGACACGCTGTAACACTGTAGAATATTCGTGGCAGACAACTATAGTTCCCGTATTAAATGTTCACGTTACTTCATACCTAATTTAGCATATAGTAAGCCTTTACCGACACGAACACAGTTAAAGAGCCAGTTATCATTAGCTCACTTTAGCTAACCTAGCTCAATCGAGTTAGCCAATGTTAGCTCAACTGGCTAACGATGGCGAACTAAGAGTAACAGCTATTTTATAGTCGCCAAGTCCCCAAAATAAGACGATTTAAAGTGTTGCTGACTACAGTGGGACACACTTTAGAACGAATGGGAAAAAATACAGGTATTTACCTCAGATGAATGAGATTATAGGTTTTCTTTATGTTGTTTGTGAAGCGTAATCAATTTTTAGCTGACTACGAAGAGTGTCTCGGACTAAACCGAGCGTTCAAGATGGCTTCCAGTCACATTTGAGCCCGCCCACATTTAACTAATCAGCTGATTTCATTTCAAATCAGGAGGTTACTTGCGATGCTTTCTGTAAAAATAACGTTTTCACAGTAGTTTCACTTCAATGGCCTACTGCGTCAATCAAGGAGGATGTTCCGTGTAGTCTTTGCTCTTTTACCATCATCTGTTTCTTCCCCGTCTGCGAGTCATTTCTGAAAAAATGTGAAAATAACATAATACTTTCATTTGAATGAAACCAGTACTTCAGCTCCCAAATTAAACATGGTTCATTCAAATATTAACATAAGCACAACCATAATATGTGTGTGTGTGTGTCTGTGTGTCCCAAGCACCCCAACTGGTTACCTAATTTGCCTTTTGTTCAAGAGTACTGGCCCCCAGGTCTGATCAGATGCCCCTCTGGTCACTCAGCAGCTCTCTGTGAGATCTAAATGGACTAACAGTTGCTTAAATGCTCCTCTAGCCCTCTAACTTCTGCCTTGATTGACTCAAAAATCCTTCTTGTCAGTCTTTGTGACTCTAAGGTAAGATGGAATGCCCCCCTGTGACATCTGATCATCCTAATGGCCCAATGGCACAAATGACGTTCTGGTCACAGAGTTTCCTCTCTGGTCTGTCCCAAAGCCCAGAGTAATGTTTTGATTGTAAAGCACATAGAATGATGAATAACAGGAAGTCTGTTCCGTCTCCGAAACACCTTCACATAAAAAAGGAAAACAGAAAGAATAAGGAAGTAAGCTATGGGGCAATTCAAAGAGCCGTATGTGGGTGAAAGAACTGTTTTATTGTTATTTTTATCAGTAATAATGAGTGAGCTAATGTATGCTGTCAGAATAAAACTGAAGATTACTGAAGATGTCTCCATTCAGCCTCTATCTCTCCGAGCGCTGATGGAGTCCTTCAGTTAAAATTTGTCCCTTTAAATGTGTAATTCTATTTCAAATCTCGACCCCCTGTCTGAGGAGTTTTTTTTGAGTCTCTGAATTTGTGTCATATAAGTGTGCTTAAAGTGTGCACAAATAAAATAGCACAGCTAGCTTTGGATAAGTTGTGGGTTGTATAAAACAACCCGGATAGGATCTTACACAAGCACTGTTTTGATTATGGTGTGTCTACAAATACACCCCCAGCCTGAAATCTTCACATTAATCGAAAAGCCAGCTTTGGCAGGAAGTCTAAGCAGTGACTGAGAACATTGAAGACCTAAAGTTTCCACCATGGCAGTAACAGGCACCAAAACGGTTTATCAGGTAAGATATGATGAAAAAAAAAATATTGTTAATTACATGTATTTGACAAATTGGTCCACTAAATTCCAGTTTTATTTCTGATATTTAGATCATAAAATGTTTTTTTTTTTTCATTTTTACTTTCCATATTTTCATTTCCATATTGTCATAGAAATGCTTCATGTTGTTCTCGTAATTTAGAAATTGGTGAAATTAGTTAAATTGACATTGAAGTGATTATTTGTGTAAAGGATGTCCAGTAAGATAAGTTGCTACAGAACATCCATTTCACAGCCTTAAAATGGGGGAAATTACACCTGAAAGAATACACTTTAAGTGTAGCTGTTTGATGTAAGTGAATTCAAATTGTTGAAAAATTAAGTCACAAAAACTTAAAATTGCAGCTTAAATCACTGAACTGGAAAACTGCATCTTATCTTATTTATATGCGGTTTATGTTGAATATTTCCTGTTGACTTACAAGGGAAATGAGCAAAAGAAAAAAAAACACCCTAACGCAGCATGCATTTACATAATGTACATATTGTAAATTAATGATAAATAAATTGATGTGTAAAATATTTACTGAGATAATTTCTGTGTTAATTTTCATAAGACCAAATATTTCATCCTGAACTACATCATACCATAATTAACTATAACATGAAGTTCCTAGTGATCTGATGGCACCTGAGATTAAGATGTCGTACTTTATCTGTTGGTGATGTTTGATGTAACTGTGATTTCTCAATCAACAATATGATGATATGAAGTCTGGCAGTCATTATTCATACTGTTACTTAAGTTTCATATTGATTTTTCTCAAAAAACCCCAAACAACACTCAATACAGTCATACAGGACATGTTTTTTTCCGAAACATCTGCCACCTAAGGAACTGAAAATAATCTAACCACCACAGCATTTCCTGCATATGAACGTGACAATGAAAACATCAACTAAAGTTATTGATTTTAGGGGTACTCACTCAAAACCATCCAAAGGAATTTCATCAAAATTATTACTGTAATTAATATATATAATAAATAACAATACCAGTTTTTTTTTTCTTCCTTTTTTATAGATCTTCTCTGATGGCGAACCTGACAATTTTTCAGAGTACACTATTGAAGAGGAGTCCTTCTGTGGAGAAAATGAGATCAACCTGCAGTTGTTTCATGCTGTGTTCCAGCCTGTTCTCTACAGCTTGATATTCCTGCTGGGTGTAGTGGGAAATGGCCTGTTGATGACAGTGCTGCTGAGACGTAGACAGAATCTGCGCATCACTGAGATCTACCTACTTCACCTTGCCCTGGCTGACCTCATGCTCCTTTTCACGTTTCCCTTCGATCTGACTGAGATTATCACTGGATGGGTGTTTGGATTGTTTTTCTGCAAGCTGATTGGTTTACTTAAACACATAAATTTATTCTGTGGGAGTTTTCTTTTGGCTTGCATAAGTTTTGACCGATATTTGGCAATTGTTCATGCAATCCCTAGCATGCAAAATCGGCGCCCCAGACCAGTGAACATAACATGCATGTTACTGTGGCTTGTGTGTTTGGGATTATCAGTACCTAATCTTGTGTTTCTTGCTGTAGAACAGCTGCCAACAGACGAATCCAGACTCTCTTGCATCTTTGGTGTTCATGAAAGGCATGCAAACAATTGGGCCATAACCGTTGCTATCTTAACTCATGTATGCTTTTTCATACCTCTGGCCATCATGAGCTACTGTTACATAGCAATAGTAGTTACTTTGTGCCACAGTCAGAGAACTAAACACAAGACAGCTGCCATTCGACTGGCTTTACTTGTCACTGTTGTCTTTTGCGTCTGCTGGCTGCCACATAATGTCACCATACTACTGTTAACACTGCACAATCTCGAGTGGATCTCATTTCCAAGCTGTGTTGCTGTTGGCCAACTTCAAGCAGCCATAGTGGTGACAGAGAGCCTGGGTTTGTCTCACTGTTGCCTGAACCCTTTCTTGTATGCATTTGTTGGAGTGCGATTTCGCAATGAACTGATAGGGTTACTCTGCAAATGGGGCTGCCATCGTTGTTGCCTCCCATTCATCAAACACCCGAGACACAGTCGACCATCAACGGCTGAAGGAACAACCACCAGCATTGTCTTCACCTAAACGAAAAATTACTGTAAAATCCAATTATGAGTGACATGCTTTTTCATCTATGCCTTATTATATATATTTGTTTTGTTAGATGTATAAACCGTGTAGTATCCAGTTGTTTTGATTGTACTTGCTTGCCTAAAAGCTCTGCCTACTTTATTGCTAATCAAAGCAAATAAAGATTTCATACAATATAAAGCAACTGTGTCCCCTTGTCAATGTCATGAAATCACAGTAAATGACAACACAATAACAGACTAAAACGTGTTATAGATCAGCATTATTCTATTTTTATAACTTCTATTAAAACACAGTAATACAGAACAACTGCAAACAATCACAAATTGCATCTTATATACAGCAAGTATATATTATATATTTTTTCTTTGCACAACAGTTTGGTAGTTGGAGAAAATAAATCAATGATATTAAAACAAATAGAAATTTGAGGCACTCCTCTCCCAACTGCCATGCTGTTCCGACAACAAATACACACATCTTTGAAATATACATATTTTACAATATTTTAGAAAATGGCTTCAGATTCATTATTGAACCACGTGAAGGTGCTTTTAAACATTCATATTTTTAACCAGCTGTACTTCAAAATTTGAACATTTTATATATATTTTTTTAAATAATTCATCATTTCAAATAACTGCAATAATGACATTAATGAAAACATTTGGAACATTTGGACATAATGGAAAAGTAATCTACTGGAAATATTTTTTTACAGGGTAAGTAAATCAGAATGGCATATTGGCCATACCGCCAGGGCCATAGCCAATAGGACTGTCCCCAGACATTCCTCGCTGTCTGAGAGACTGGGGGCCCATCATACCAGACTGTGGATGGGGAGGGCCCATCATGGGACCCTGAGGGGACATTAGGGGACCCTGGGGTCCAAAGGCATCCCCTGGAAGTGACATACTTCTTTGTTTGGCCTGCATCATCATAATGTTTTGCTGTGCTATCAGGTTGTGTGGATGCTGCTGGGAAGACATCACACCAGGGTATGGATGGGAGGGATGCTGGAGAAGGCTGTTGGTCATCATGGCTTGTTGCTGCTGCTGGTGGTGCTGTTGCTGAAGCTGCTGCTGGGACACCATGCCTGTCCTTCCCATCATATGCCCAGGGGGGCACATTGGGCCTAAGCCCCCACCAGGAATCATACCCCTTGATCCCCCATGAGGAATGCCCATGTTTTGACGTATTCCACCATGTGAGGGATGAGGTGGCAGCTGCTGTTCTGCCATCATATTCTGCAGGTTGGCTAAATGGGGGTTGGACGAAGGACCACTATGTGGGGTGGCAGAGGAGAGCTGTTTGAGTAGCTGTTGTGGGGTTGGGTGCTGGGATGTCTGACCCTGATGTGGATTGTGATGGGGCTCACTCTTGGGGAAGTACTGCAGGGTGCTACTAGGCTTATCAGAAGGAATGATACGGGAAAGATCAAACTCAGGGATGCCTGTGTGAGTGGGTCGTATAATTTCACTTAGGTCTGGTCCATCTCCCATGGGCAAAGATGCAAAAGAGTCTGAGGGGTGAGAGGGTCGCTGGTGAGGGTGTCCCTTGTTCAGCAAGTGCAGCTGCTGTGGTGGCAAAACATCCTCATTAGACTGAGAAAAAGTCTGTGACATTCCTCCAATTGGTGAGTGCATGGGCCTGTGAGATGGTGGCTGCATGCGAGGAAAACCGGCGATCTGGTTTTGAGACATTGGTGAAACGTTGCAGGGCCCCATTCCATCAGGAGTTCCTCCTCCCATCATGGCAGGATTCATGGAAGGCATACTCATAGCGTTGGGAGAGGAAAGCATTCCTCCTGAGGCATCATGGGGCAGCTCTTGCTGACCTTGGCTTATGATTCCCATGGGGCTTTGGGGATCACTGTGAGGACCTATGGAGCTCTGGGAGGCTAGTATCTGGGATGTCTGGGGGTTCCCAATGTTTCCTGATGGTGAGACAAAACCAGCATGAGGAAAAATGCAGAAAATGAACCTTATAAAAACAACAACAACAACTATTATAATCATCTGAAATCATATTTTTTCTCTATGCTTTCAGGTTTTAAAATCAGGGGAGGTTTCCATATACAAAACAACAAATATTGTAATTCAGTAATTCAAAGCTGTCATTTATTTGTTCAATGATTCATAAATAGCCTCTCCGCTTCTCTGGGAGGAGAGGCTGTAGGTAAATGACACATCAGGACCATTCAACTGCATTTTCTTGTCTATTACAATGTGTACAATGTACAATGTGTCTGTTACAATGTGCGTGTGTGTGTGTGTATTTCTCTGCATGTTATACCTCCAATGCTGACACCAGATAGCAGAGGTCGATCAGGTAGCATCTCATCATCAGAAGTGGCAATTGTTTTGATTGCATCGTGGTAAAGAGGGGTGGCGCTGGGCATGGCGTATTTAGACATCTGAGACATGATGAGAGACAAAGGATTCTGGCTTGGAGGGGCATCGGGAGATGAAGCAAATGGCATACTAGGATTCATAGAGCCTGGCTGGCTGATGGGAGTAGAATTGGAGCTTCTCGGGGGCAGTGAGGGCCCTGCAAAGAACAGAATTTTTTTTTATATCTCAGTTAAACATATAGGAAGAACCACATAGCTGGTGGGGCACCAACGTCTCGGGTTTGAACTGTACCTGTCTCAGTGGAACTACTTCCGCCATTGCCCACTACCTTTGCACTGGTTGGAACACCTGGACTTGGAAGAGCTGTTTTAGGAGATGGCCACCCAGGAGAGCTCACAGCCATGGCTGGGGACTTGAGTCGTCCAGGGGAGACGGAAGGAGAGTGCAACCCAAGGTTGGAAGACCCTATCACCTGCGGAGACTTCATGGAAGAAGGAGTCCCAGCACCAGACGCAGGAGGAAGAGGGGGGTGAGGTCCGGTAGACGAGACCTGTGAGGGAGACTTGAGTCCTGGAGCAGAGGGGGAAGGTAAGAGAGGAGATGGAGCTTGACTGAGAGATGGAGACTTGAGCTGATGAGGAGGAGGCATGGCAGGAGAGGTAAGGGGATTAACACTTAATGATAGGTCAGACGGGTGGCGAGGACCAAGATCTACTGCCCTAAGCCCTGCTGTCATTGGAATATGACTAAGACGTGACGTTCCACCCATCTGAGTCGGACCGTGTTGGTCAGGCCCAAACATCTCAGAGCCAGGTTGCTGAAGATAGGGTCCTTGTGCCTGCCCTCCAGAGAAGGGACCATGATTAGGAATCTGGAAGGGGCCATCAGATCCTGGGATCATTCCCTTATTTCTACCTCTTCCATTCTGTGAAGACCTGATTCGTGAAATTTCCCCTGGGCTTAACATTTCACCTAAAGCCCCTGCTCCACCAGGACCTCCTCGGAGCTTCTGAGCCAACATCATCTGCTGTTGTTGCTGAGAAACCATTTGTGCATTCATATTCATATTGAGGTTGCCCCCCATAGGAGAATCCACCAAGTCCCTCATCTGGGAACCACCTTCTCCACCAGGAGAGCCCATCATTTCACGTGACCCCGGAAATTCCATAAGATCGCCTCGAGTTGAATGTGGACCTCGGCCCATTCCCAAATTGGGAAAGTCTGGGACACCAGAATTATCCATAATTCTTGAGCCAAGGTTGCCTTGTTGCTGCTGCTTAGCTAATCTGTCAAGGTCAAACCTGTGAAGCCCCTGCAGCTGCCGTTTTTCCATTATACGGAACATTTCCTCACGAGTTATAAGACGTTCGGGTTCACCCTGCAAGTGTTGGGGAGGCCCACCTGGTCCACCAGGATAGCAACCATGAAAGGGACCCCCACCACCCATGTTGTTGGGTATGTCGTCCAGCCACATCATCCCTGGCCTGTTAGACCTCTGGGGTCCCAGGGCTTCCACCGATAAAGCTGCACCTGGGCTACCAGGAAATCCCCCTCCACCAGGTGGACCTCTCTGAATCTGTGCCAGGAACCTCGGGCCACGCGGTCCCTCTTGGGGCATGTCTATCATGCGTGCATTTCCACCAATTCCTCCTCCCATCATAGTTGCAGGACCCCATTGCTGATCCCCAGGCTTGCTGTGGTAGGGAGGAGGAGGCCCTCTTATCATCATGGGACCTCCATGCATACCCATCTCTGTCATCATCCTAAAGTGCTGCGGATGAGTCTGGGGTTGCATTTCCTGTTGCCGTCTCTTCTCTTGGTAGTACTCTTCTTGAAGTTTCCTCCATGCTACTTGCTCTGGGGTCAGTCCTTCTGGTCCAAGTAAGTGACTCATGTCCACCCCAGGTGAAGGAAGCTGATGATGGGAGTGTTGTGGCAAGTTATGATGAGAGTCCATTTGAGGGCTGTCAATGGCAAGTCCACCGAGGGACTGTGTTTGAGAAATGATGGACTGCAGGGGTTCTTCATATTTTTTCATCCCTCCCATTGGCGTCAAGGCTGACGAAAGAATATTGCCACCACTGCAGTTTTCAGGGTTATTAGAACCATTTTCATTGTCTTCAAGAACACCTCTCCTTTCAGCATTGTTATTTAGGTTGGATGAGTTGTTAACAGGATTGTTATTGGAGCCTGCTGGATCTGCAGAGCCTCCACCGGCCCCACTACGCAACAGAAGTCTCTCAATGTCTCTGAGAGTTTGCAAAGAACGCTCTCTGTGCTCAAGCTGCTCTTTGGAAAGACCATCTGTGTTCGCTGGGCCACTCCTGTGGCCTGGATCACTCTGCAGATGTGCTGAGAGGACAGAGGGACTCTCTGAAGGAGAATCATTAGCAACAGGAAGAGGCATACCCCCTACACCCCCATCTCCTGTGCCTGGGATTGAGCCTGCAGGTGTAGCTACAATCCCTCCCTCTGACCTATGAGCAATGACACTGATGTTATTGCTGGAGGTTCCACCAGGTCTGGTTTGAGAGGATTCATTATCAGAGTGTCCTGCAGATGATGGTGTCCCTGCAGGATGCAAATGGGCACCCACTCCTATAGAGGCTGGCTGTGGTGTTCCACTTTGTGATTTTGGGGTCCCTATGGGTGGAGAGCTGTTGCAGCTGTTCTTCTCGGGAAGACTGGGGAGCTTCCCTGATGAGTGGCCCTGTCACAGACATGCAGTAAATAAAAATAGATATCAGGCCATAAACACTACTGCTGCTGTTGTTGTTATGACACATATTACAATGTATTAAACTGTATGTATACTTTTGTCTGCTTGTTTTAACGACACAATCACAGTGCTTCACATTTGAAGGACATATTTGACAGCTGTCACAAAAACAAACGAAAACAGGAACAAAGTAACGTCTGAGACAAAAAATAGCACAGTCTGGCCATTTGGGGATTACAGAGGAAAACACTTGTTCACCCTGTGGTTAATATAACCTTTCAGATTTCTTTGTTTGTGTATATGCTCTTGAGCGGTGGATGTCTGACCTGGTCCAGCTTGGTGCGTGGAACATTTTGCTGGTGAAACAGAAGGATGGAATCTGTCTGTCCTTTCATTATTGCCTCCGCAGCGCTGTCAAGATGTATACAAAATGATTGTACGTAAAAGAACATAAAATCTGTAGTTACATAAGTCCATTTTGAAAAGGATAAATAAATGTAGAAAAGATCGGGCACAATTACCTGAAAGAGTCATTGATAAGATAAGTCTATATTTGTCTAAGCCTGGGATGGCAGTTAATTACCGGATGGATGCTACCAAAACAGATGCCTATTAGCCCATTTACATACCTATTGGCGAGGTTGGTTGTGAAAACATACACCACTTGCTGGGAAGGCTGAGATGGCTCTGCCTTTAACCCTGGTCCCACTCCACATCCCATTACTGGACCCCCAGGTTCAGTGATGGGCCCTGCAGATGGCCTTTCAGAAAGCCCCTGAACAGGGCCAGCCAGAACTCGCTCCCCTGAGAACACACACTCTGGTTAATTTGTACAAGGTGGCAGGAAATTGTGTGTGTATTCTATACAAATACAATATGACAAATACAACATCTGAACACTAGATGGAGCTATAACATATGAGACGTGCAATAACTGAAAAGGAGCAGTACGTTTATCCAACTCTGCATCACCATATTGTTAATGTGTGCATGTACAGAGTCTTGGGGATGTCTACATGTAATTCATGATGTCACTGTTGCTGTGGTGAGAATGGCATTGATTTATTGTGAAGACTGTACTGCATTCAGAAGAATGCAATTAGCCATGACTTTCTCCTCTGTGCAGGTAAACAAACTCACGGTGGGTTGTAGTGTGTGGCTTCTCTTCATCTTCCTCTAGGTCGGGACCAGAACACCATTCATCTCCACTGTACGGCTGTTTCTTCTCCAGAACACAGCGTCGCTTACTGCGCATAATACCCTCTGTAAGACATGGCACAGACGTCAACATTTCATCAAACAACAGGCAAATTACTGTTCATTTAAAGAGCACATCCTGTATGGTTCCTTTTTGCAGAAACTATGGCAAACCAGTGGGATAACTCCAAAACAGCTTGTGCGTAACAAAGTCTTAGTAACATTTGTATAGCCCTGTATATTTAAGTAGTGTGACATCCTGCACACCGACGATTGAAACAGTGACAGTGAGAGACATCAGAGGACACCAGCTGCATCGTGTGGCATACCCACAGATAAAAATCGACAAGCCCATTCTCAATTACAAACATGAAAATTAAGTAGACAGCTTACAATGACGGACGTATGACCCATGACAGAATATAGACACTAC
This sequence comes from Brotula barbata, assembly GCA_900303265.1. NCBI lineage: Eukaryota > Metazoa > Chordata > Actinopteri > Ophidiiformes > Ophidiidae > Brotula > Brotula barbata. The sequence continues at coordinate 36,741 of OMNV01007565.1, forward strand.
CTGCATGCTCAAAATGCAATATCAATCTCTCACAAAGTCAGTTCATGAAATGTCAGTTGAAGATTACACTGACTGACTAAGACTATCACATAATCACATATAATTGAAAGAAACATTTAAGGGGTGTCCTGGCAGTTCACCAGGTGGCGTGCATACCACACACAGCACCGCAGGCTCGATTTTGACCTGTGCCCTTTGCTGCATGTCATCCTCTCTCTCTACCCCGTCCTTTCTGTCTGTCTCTGTACTGAACCTATTGTTATAAAACAGAAATGCCCAAAAAAAACCCACATCTATAGGTTCAGTTCTCAGATATCTGACTGTGTGAAAGTAATATGTTTCAATAAACACAAAATGAGTCACGTTCAGTGTGACAGCAGAGGAAGGATTGTTACCTTATGTAGTGCATCAGAAACAAAATGAAAGTAAATTCCTGATTTCACAAAGAGCCGACCTCTTGTTTTCTGAGTTTGTGTTTTGTTTCTAGCGGCAGATCTGGTTTATATGAGCAGATATATTGGCTATTTACTCATGTCTGCAACCTTCCTGACGTCTGCAACCATCTACACCTGTCACATGGGACGAATTTAGAGCAAGGGATGGTGGTGTTTGGCTTTCATTTCATTTAAAATGTATAAAATGGTTTTTTTTGGTTCTTGCTTTTTGTACAGGCAGAAATTAAAACGAGACAGAAATGGAGAGAGAGACAGAGGAGTAATATTAAGTGTGTCACTGTGTGTATAAGACAGTTTCCACAATATCTTTCATTCTCTTTTAGGATGTTAGCTTCTGTTGCGGCCACACCTCTTCCCCTGAGTATGTCAAATCAAGTGCGTGTGAGTGTGTGTGTTTGTGTATACACATGGCTGTTTAAAAAGTAGCTGCAAGCCATATACAGGAAACCCAGAAAACTTTCAGAGAGCCATTATGTACTCTACTGTATTCATGCAAACTTAAAAAAAACCCAGCTGCAAACTACAAACCATCTACAGCAAAACACCTGAACACATTAAGGCATTGTCACAAAATATCACAAAAACACAAACTATTAATGACACAGTCCAGTAATGGAACTTAAAGTGTGTCCACCCCACTCACTGTCTGCTAAAGCAGCAGGTTTTCTTTAGGTTTACAAAATTTTCTCAACTTTGTCACGTCCCTCTAAACACTCCAGTAAACCTTTTCATCTGAGAAACGTCACAGCATCACACACATAGCATTGCTATCAAATACCAGGGGGAAATTTTGACGCTTCACAGAAAGGTCAGGGCATTACAGCAACAGAGAAAACATGTTCTTACGTCCTCTCAGTCCTTACATTCACTTCCTGCTGTGGAGGAGGTGAATGCACGTAATCTGGTATTTCGGGTTAAGATTTCGGTGACAGATAATAAAGGAAATGAACTTCTGTATATATATTTACAAACAAAACATACGCCTATACATCCCAGGCAGATACATTTATCTGTGCATCTGTGTCTCACCTCCTTTGGCATCTGTCTCCAGCGATGGAGGAATGGCATTTCTTGATTCACCAGAGTCAATCGAGACACTTCGTTCCCTCTTGGACTTGGTTTTCAGCATCCCTCTAACACTGCTTACTGATTGGCTGCCAGCCTTCAACCCAGGGTTGCCAGGAGAAATCTGGTTAGTTTTGACTCCATGGCTCCCAGCACTGGCGCCCTTTGAACCCAGGTGGCCAGCAGCTCCCTGCTGCTGCTGCTGCTGAGCCGGCTGATTTACACTGGGTATTTGGGATCGGCTGTCACCAGTGACTTGTTTGCCATGATTGGCCAGTTTATTGTCAGTGTGCATTTGATTGGCTGGTGATTGTGGTGGAGGTCTGGTATGGAGAATAGCTATGCCTGTCTGTCAGTGGTCACATTGCTTACAGGCAACACTGATGGAGACAAGAAAAATATAATCATAACTATTTCAAAAGAAAAGTATCACTGTCAATTCAGGAAATTAAGCCAAATCCTTCAGTAATACAAACCCTATCCTGGCACAATGACATGGCAATGCAAAATAAGCAGTAATTTGTTTCTGTCATATACAATTAAATGTCTAGAGGCTGAATTAGACTCAAAACAAACCTCATATTAACCTTGTGATCTGTGGATGATAGACACCACAGCTGATTTTTTTGAAAGCAAACTTTTTGGTCTGTTTACTCACCTCATCTCACCCAGACGCTCAACTGACTTAGTGCCATGTTGCTCTCCAGGATACTTCGCTAACCACACATGGACCTGAGAGATAATAAGGGAATAATATCATCAGTGGGGAAGATAGCATTATTTACAGTCAGTGCTATCTGTCAGTCTCTGGGTCAACATCACCTTTATGAGTAAAGAGGGAAAGGTACAGAAGATGTCCGAATCTAGATAAGAGAGCAAAGCCAAGGAAACACTTGGATGTAGCTGTCTCTTTAAGTGAGCAAAGAGAACAGTTTGAGTTGGGGGAGGGACCTGCAACTCAAAGTAGCTCTACAGTGTTTTAAGTCCCTCCCCTTCCCAAACACTTTGCTAACCACAAGAACTCCACCACACATTCCACAACACTCTCTGTAGCAATACCTGTCTCTGTCTTCCTCACGCAAAGACTTAAGCTCCTGGTTTTACACGCGAGTTTCAAAGTTTATTGACTCCTCACTACAGACTTTATTTTAAAATAAGGGATTATCAGCATTAGCCTGATCGAAGCCTACACCCCAGCTGCTCCGGGCTTTACAGTTAACAGACAGCCATGACACATAGTATTCAGGGCCAACGTTATCAATGGAAGAAACTTCCCACCACACCACATGAGGGGTCTTAATTTATGTTCACAACTGAATGCTGACGCCCTCTTCACACTGCCACCTGCCTGTGTCCATAACCTCAAGCCTCTGATTTTAACCTCTGCAACTGTGTGTATCTTTAAGTCCAAGAGTTTGTGTTCAGTCTAGATAGATTGTTTGTATATATATTTCACACAGCATACTCTCCCGGTGCTGTCTGAGCTTCTCTATCAATTACAGGTCTCAACAAGACACTTCCACACCTGTTGCTAGTGAACAATAGTTGGTAAAAACAGCCAATGAAAAGAGCCTGTATGTTTGGCTGACATAATGCAACGCTCCCGTGAAACCTTTCCACTGGATCCAATTTTTGGTCGTTGACACAATCACGCCACTGCACACAGCATAGGCAATCAGGTCAACTGTCCAACTCTTGACAGAGCCATCTGTACCTCTCACTCACCTTGGCAGGTAATGGTAAACACACAATGCTGTAATTAGTCATTAACTACCACCGGCTCAAGTCAGCACAGAAAGGTGCCTTGTTCGCTGGCTGAGGACTTCATCATTCATTAACTCAAACAGAGACAAAGTGAGACAGTCGCTGCTGTTGACAGTGTGATTCACTTGCTTTCAGCAACACAGATTGGAGGCAGACAAATCATATGGGGAGTTTCTGACCTCCAATGGAGAGTTCAGAGAAGATAGGCTTATCTAAAGTCACTTTTCTGATTTTCCAGTGATTTGCTGTAGTTAATATCATCAAGAAGGCACCAAAGGTAAAGTGTGGGGAAGTCATAAACGGTACAATTTGGTCTGCAATTGTGTGGGATTGTGTAAATTGTTAGAAGCAGTAGGTACAAGTCATTGGGCCATTTGGTAAATGTTAGGTCTCACTAGAACATTTTGTAAACCTGGGATTGGCCAAGCTCTGCCATTATCCGTACTCCTTGCCACGTCTAGCATGCAGGCTATATTTAAGGAGTCAGCCACAAGGAACTGTGCATTATAGTGACTTTAGAACAGCTAAAACCCTATTCAGAAGGGGTAATATTTTCTTGTGTTGATGCTACTATACACAATTCTAAACTTTAAGAATGTCAGAATTATGGAAATATGTACAAATATTAACTAATTTTCATGAAAATTCTGACACATTAAATGCTTGCCTTGACTTTCTTGACGAGTAGATGGCGTGAGTAACAATTTTTGGTTAGCACATTAATGTTTAACCAAACAGTTATGCAGTAAGATGTCACAAACAAAGCAGGTTACCCTACTAAAGCCAAGATATTATATCTGCAGATGGGTTGTGTACAAGCATCGACAAATCCCAAAACCCAATTTTGGTTTTAATTTCTGAGAAACATCTTTTGGGACATTACAAATAGCATTATGTAATTAAAAGTTATTAACCATAATGTTGGATATCGGAGTTTATTTCAAGTTAGATATGTGACAAAGCAGGCCCTTAACTGTAATAGAAAACCCTAACCTCTTTACAAAATATACAGAAGTGTGTACAGAGATGCAGTGTACCTGACACCGGCCCACATTTGTTTATAAATCAGTTTCAACTCCCTTGACTAATCAGACACACCTGAGTACCAACACTATTTTCTTTAGCGTCATCTGCATTAATCACTTTCTGACTTCAACACATGAAAATAACAAGACATTTAACTGCTAGGCTTGAAAAATGATTAGTTTGTAATTACGGTGCCATTTGAATGATGAATTAAATCAAATCATCCTGCCAGCTACGAAAGTAATTTGCAAAAAAAAAAAAAAAAAAAATCAAGGTTATGAAATTAAAGTTAATCTTCCTTCAGGGACATTTTCTTACATCCCCTCCCCCAGCTCCATTCTTAATAGTTGCTGCCAAAGCAATTTTGAACATGCATTTGAGGTCAAGCTTTGTGTCCACGTTACCAAGCTTGCAGCTTTCCAACTGGCTTCACACACTGTAGCTTTCCCTTTCAAATAAAGTCTCCTCCAGTTCTCTTCCAACGACTTTTCAGTAAAAGACAAGAAGTGGCTCTTAGAGACTTCTGAACACTACATACTGTCTTTTTCAGCAGTACCTGACCTTGAGCATGTTGAAACAGTTTGTAAATGTACAGACACTAGTTTCTCTTGTTATAAAGAATGCTGGTTCCTATGACTAATCAGACATACCTGGAGTGTACAGAGACTGCCTAATTAAGGCACTGGCGTCACTGAGTAACTGAGTATAACACATGACCAATTAACTGATGAAAGCTTATTGGTAAGGCCTGCTTCGATGCGCTTTGTGAAAGGCTATTCTTGCCACCTGGCCATGTTACACAGACAACAGAGTAGGAGATTTACAAAGCAAGATTAAATAGTCAACAGAATACCTTTTGTGTAACGCACAGAATTCCACTGAATTTGGACATGTACTGAATCAAAAAGGCTTGTTCCGAGTTTTTGCAAAGTCCAGCTTGTAGCTAATCCTGTTTTGTAAGACAGGCCCCTGCTCTGACATCTGAGAATGTCAACAAACTAGTCTGACAGAGCAACTGGTTAGATAAAATGCACACCCTATTGGACAGACTCGACAAACGTCTCCTAAGTTCACAGCTGTTTTAATTCAAATGTCAATGAACTACATAGTCACTGCAAAAGTTATTTTACAAGTATTCACAGGCAATGATGTACGATACATGTGAGATAGAAAATAGTTGCATGTTATACGTAGAACTGTGAAAACTATGTTAAAATGTGCTAAAATGTTGATATACTTGATCACTACTGCAATTTAAGAACCAGCAGCGATCAAAGTGATTCTGGTGGCAGGCAGTACAATCCTTTTCATTCATTTGGTGTAACTACCATTCAGTAGCAGTATCAGCAAAAATTTACCTTTAGTATAAAAATGCACAGCAGATATAGCAGCCTTAAATGTGCCTTTAAAAGGCATAGGGATGAAGACTGGCCTGCTTCTTTAAATTGAACATTTCCAAGGTTCCTAGCATCTCTCATCTCTCAAACTGAGGGCTAAACAGAAGGCATAAATTCAAAAAGTGAGGCTAAACAAGCTATCGTAGAATGAAATAGACTGGTATCGTGCTCCTTTCTTGGCTTCAACAAAATAAGTTATTATCCTACAATCTTACAATAAGTTTACTAAAATCAGGGAAATAATTAATCACCGTTTTTGTCCCTGGATGTATATAAAGTTCATAATGTCTATGTTGAATAGTGTTTACGGTACTTGGCCAATTAACAAACTCTGGATGGCTGTGTGGACAAATCTTTCAAACCACTATCTTTATATGCAACCAATACCGACTGGGATGTAGTAAAGTGATCCATGGTTTTCAATGTCATCCATAGATTCATACAAAGAGTCATTGCTGAACATACTCTCATCATCTGGGGGTAAGGTTGTGCAATACTGGCCCATCCACTACCGGTCACTGTTCACAGCCCCAGCACTCTCTTAATATGCAGCAGCTGCTCATTCTTGCCTCCTTTGCAAAACCTGCTCAACAGTTTATTATGGTTTATATATGGATTCCAATGCAAGATGGATGAACTCGCTCACTACTTGCATTCCTTTCTACAGCTTTAGTTCCTGTTTGGAATAACATTTCACAGAAGTTAACTAGTTGGGAAATTACTAAACCTAAACTAAAAACAAACATATGGGAGTGCTTGTTTTTCGGATGTTTCAGCATCATGCTAGCTCTGTACATCTATGTAAACTGACACAATAAATATTTAAAAAAAATACTATTAGTGTTTTAGCAATAATACTGTAAATGCAAATTCATTCAGACTGACGATTGTTCTTAGAAATGTGCATCAAAAGTCTAGTTCAAAGGCCTGTCAAATGCCACAAAACTGCTAAGTGCTTAATAGTTCTCTGAGGCTGGATTAAAAAATTATGGAAAGTTATCGCTCAAAGATAAACCGTAAACATTTCCTGTTCACTGTGGTAAAAGTAGAACCCCGGCCAACATTTTGGTTAAGAGTACACTGTGTCAAAGCTCTCTTTGTCTGACCAGCACTGTGCTGACGCAATGCACTTATTCAAATAAATGAGGAAGCTGCATTTTTTTGTTGGAGTGCTATTGTCACAGCACAGACCAATTCACCTCTGATCTGTTAATAAAATGTTCTCTGGCTTCCCATTTTTATTTGACATTTTCACTTTCATTAGAATAACAAATTCAATTTGGGACTTGGACCTTGCTCAGAGGTGCCCTGCCCAACAAATTAAGAAAATAATTCAATGACTCTGTATGTACTATGTATTCTTGTACGTATTGTATAATGCCAACAGGTGCACACAAAAATGATAATGCCATTTAACTGTAGATCACACTTCTGTTGTATTTATTTGTTTAACTACTCGGGTGATGTTATATGTATTAAAAATTGTGGCCCAAAATCAGGTGTGCTTTCCAGGTTTCCATGCAAACCTACTGACAGTGGTAGAACCATAATAATGTGTGTGCGTGCATGTGTGAGTGTGTAAAGTTAGAATGAGTTCCTATTTAGATCCAGTGGGTCACACAGTCCGGTGTATATTTAGAGACCTCACAGGTATTTATAGATTCAGAGAACCCTGGGAATTCAGGAGCAAAAGTCAGAAGAAAATAAGACACAGACTGCAAAGAGTTGCTTTTTGGCTCGAATCTAGTGAGGGCAAAGTATTTAATGACATTGAATTAATAATGTGTATGACGCAGGAGTGCATGCTGTTACACAGAGATGCACAGCTGAGATGTTTGTGACACTCGTTTCCTTAAACTGTATTTGCACACGGCACCACTGGAATGGCAGACTGGGACTGAGTGGGACAATAAGGTGAATGTGCTTTGCCGCGGTGGAGTTGTGCCCTAAAAGACGAAGGCTAACACAACATGCATGACTGGTTTTAATCAATCTCATAAGATTCACTTTCTTTGATGACAAACACTCGTCCTTGGATGGCCGAGGAAGATTTTATGTAGTTCCTTGAAAATAATAGTAGTAGTAGTAATAGTCATTTACCCTCCCTCAAACATTTGGGCATAATTTAGTAAAATCAATGCTCATAACACATGAAGTCCATACAAATTCTGAACTATAGATTGGGTTCTACGTAAATGCAATGATAGACTGAAATTAGGGCAAAAATACTGTAAAATTTTGGTCATAGTAAAGCAAATTTGGTTATATGCCTGAACGTTTAGTAAAATCTCATAGTTGTATAAAAACGGAATGGTAAATTTAGGCCTTAATCTCAGTATAATAAAACATTATTAATGTGCATTCATACTGACATACTTACTTCTTACAGTTTGCTCCTCATGTTAAAACAACAGCTTTGCGTGACAATCAAGAAGACTTGAGTAAATCGAACTAGGTTGGGATGGAGCCAACATTTCAGTCTCACGCAGTACTCTACCACCCCTTCCCTCACTATGTACAATGTTAAACAATTTAGGATTTAAGTCATGTTTACTCCCGTACTATCCTAAGCTAATATTAACACAGCTATGCAAACAAAAAAAAGGATAACTGTCACCCACTACTTGTAACCAACCGAGGCTGAAAATCCAAAAGTGTTTCAGTCATACAACAGCAAGAGTCTTCACAGAGAGCAAAATGATATAGGAGTGTTTGACCTGTGTTTTTAGGACAAAGAATGCTCTCAGTGCAAAGCTAAACCACGAGCCCAAAGACAGTGTTTGTACAGTTCCACAGTGGCACTATGTAACGTGTCATTTTACTTCAGAAGCTCAAGTCAGTCTGCCTGCCATGATCACATGATTAAAAATTAAGCATACAAATGCACATACGACAATATGACATCACAGACACTCCAGCCCTGCTGGTAGCAGTAATGTGTCATAAAGTTGAATGACAACTATCATTAAACAACTAGGAAGATTTGGCACTATGATGCAAACTACAGAGGCAATGGATAAGAACCACACCAAGACATTTCACCTTAAAAAAAAAAAAAAAAAAAGGTAGTGTCATTGTGTTTGTTGGCCATGTAGGACAAAACCACCCTCAAACCTACCAAAGGGGAGAATCGGTTTCCGGTAATTGAGGACCAAGTCAGCCCGAGCTGTCCGTGTCACCAGGAAAAACCTGAAGGCATTTCTCCAGTCACCTGCAGGCCTAGCGCCATGGCAGCATAATGTGATTTCATGGGGCCAATTACTACTAATTATCAACATTATTTTGGAGTGCTTTCTACAAAATGAAGAAAATCTCAAATCACATTATGGGTTACTTGCGGTTAGAATGTTGTAGCCGCTCATCTACAGACATTTTTCACACTGAATGTTGGCTATTGAAATAGTAATTTTGTCATAACAATTATTAACAAGATTTGTTACTGATAAAACTTTATGAAAACACGAATCAAATTATGTCTCAGTTTTGCGATGTTCCAAGACTTAGGAGAACTTGGACAGCCACTGAAGAATGAGAGCGATTCAAACTCTACCGGGATGTACACTTCTTTGTATTACTTTTATCTTTGCCTTTATATACTGCATAATTTCTTCCATTACAGATGACATGTCCCACAGCCTGGGCTATCTCTTGCTCAAGCAAAGTTGCTCTCAAAAAACTAAAACTAAAATGGGAAGCTAAACCCAAAAGTTATTCCCCATTCAGTCACTCTTGATGGGTGCACTTTTGCATCCCTGTGGAGACAGCATAGTTTTAAATTTGGGTTGGTGCACGACATCTTGCATAGACTCCAAATGTGGTGCTGTCCTCATGGTCGTTCCGTGCGTGCATCAAGCATGCTTCAGTCTTATGTAGCTAATATTGTGATAATTATAAAAGTCTCTCAAGTGAGATAAAAATGACTGTAGTAAAAGCCGTTTCACACCAGTGTCACACAAAAATGCGGCACGGATTTGCGGAATATCCATGCGGCAATTTCCATGTGAAGCATGCACACTGATTCTGGTGCGAAATTTCCCATTCTTGTGACTCACACAAATCTTGGTGTCACATCACCCCAGTCCTGAAAGTTTTCTATTGGCTTCCTATCTCCAGCCGGATTGACTATAAAAGCCTGGTGTTCACCCACAGAGCCCTTCACCAATTGGCCACCTCATATCTCACTGACCTCCTCTCCCCTACCAACCCTCTCCGTCCCGTATATCCACCTGATCCACCCTTCTCTCCACTCCACTTCAACCTTCACAGCTTTGGGTACAGAGCTTATTCCTGAGGAGCTCCCAAGGTCTGGAGCTCCCTCCCCCAAGACAAGTTTCCCTCACAGGTTTCCAAAAACGCCTGAAGACTCAACTTTTCACCACTGATTTCTCTTGACCCTTGCCATATTTGTCCTTGTGTGTCTGTGTCTCGTTTGTCTGTTCTACTTCTCACTATCACCGCCCCTTGGTGTTAAGCAACTTTGAGTTCTTGGAAAGAGCCATACAACAGCAGTGTTCTTTTTTTTTTTTTAACTAAAGAAAAAGAAAATTAAGTTTTGGGTCCAACCTCTTTTGGCAAGGCGGGTGGAACAGTTCCATAGGCTCATCTAAGAGCTGCGATTGTATCATCCATGCTTCAGACAAAAGTCATTCCTCTTTTTATCGTATGAAATAGGGTGCTGGAAAGGCAGACTGATCGGACTTTCACTCATTTTTCAGCCGCAGTCAGGACAATGTTTGGAAAATGTGACATTGAAGCAAACTAGCACACTACAACAAGTGTGCAGCTTCGCAGACAGAATTCTGCAGATGACAAAGCGGTTCTAGATATTTCTTCTTGCCGCACAAAAGTTCAGCCCTAGTGTGCAGGCTTCCATTATAACGCACAAAATTATTTTTTTACTTGGTGTGAAACGACTTTTAGTCCACAGAAGTCGTCTTAACACAGCTAGCAAAGAGGCATCTATGGGCTTCCTGGCTGCAAATGCAAAGAGGCGCCTGACTCATACGCTAGACTGTTCTACAAAAGTTTGCTTCGTACCGGCTATCGTATGAGTCATAGTGGCAACACAACAAGTTTGAGCAAGACTTACATTATATTCATTGTTTCTTTTGTTTTTCTCACTCAACTCATTTTTCCAACAACGATGTGATTGGTCAGGCTGTATCACATAACACAAAAAAGTCACAAATTTCTCTGTTTTCCATTAATATGGCTGTAAGTTAAAGATTACTGGGCTCCTTGCCCACTATTTTGAAAGGTAGGAGAAACACTGAGCATATATTATATATAACATGGAACAAATACAGTAAATACATAATGTAAAATATGTTATATATACAGTAAAAGATGCAATATACATCATCAGGAATCAGAATCAATAAAATTAAGTAAATAATATATAGGAAGATAATATCTCAAATACAATCAACCTCTCAATTAATAATCACAGTATTCAGTTGATTAGTCAATTAGCAATATAATCGATAGCAACAGCCCTATATACCGAATCTGCACATCATTAGAATTGGTTAGCATTTGAATGATGAAAAAAAGTATTATGCAAGTGGAACGCTGCCCATCTCCATTGTCAGGAATCTCTTCACCTGTCAAATGTCAATATGCAGCTGAACAAGTTGGGACATGAAAGCATGACATTTAAAGCATGACAGAGGCACAATGTCATCAAATGATTAAGAGACATACTATTCCATGTAGAGCTGGTTCTTATCCTGGGGCTGTTAAGATTGTGCAACAGCCAAAATGATTAACTGAGGTTATAGCACTGTTGCCACATTTCTGTATTATGTACAAGCTGCTGGCAATCTGTTGCCACTTCTTATTTGTTGATTATATAGACACTTTAATTATTGTATATTTCTTATGTCATTTGGGGGCAACAAGTGTTATTGCACTGGTTGTACTACTTTTTAATGCATGCAATATGACATCTTTTTAAAGCCAGGATTGTAGAGGTTTGGATATTTTTACACTTTCCTTGTTCACTGTGGCCACTACAAGTCCATAGAAGACAGGCTGTCATCTGACAAGAGAAGAAGTCATAGTACAGTAGCTGATACGTGCCAAATGAGGGAGTGACTAGAAGAAAAAATTCTGTTTTTCAGACGTCTTGCTCTGCATCCATGTCAGAAAATAGAACAGCTGCATATTCAGTTTTTAGGGCCTCACGTCCACCCACACCAACATGTAACTCACCACCACTGGTGTTTGGGTTTACATAAAAATAATAAGGCCGGTTGTGTTGACGTGTACTGAAGAGACAAAATTCTAAATACAACAGGTTTTCCCTGCAACTACTGCTACAGTCAAGCAAATGTCTTTTTCATGGAGATTTTGGAGCACAAATTGTAAAAAGCAGCAGGAATATACAGAAGTCTGAACTTCTTGGCTTTCCATTTACCAGAGTGACGTGGTTTACTTTTTGCATATTTGTCAAATAAAATAGTATCTTTTTTCTTTTGCATCACATCATCGGGACTAGGAAATAGGCATCTTTTTAAATACTTCTCATCTCGGTAATAGAATATAATCTTTTTACTGCAAAACATTCAACCTCTCTAGCAACAGTGGTATCTCAAAAAATTTACACCAGTTACAAGAAACCTCTTCTGTGCTTTGTACATACCGTATTACTGTGTAATGTCGACTACGTGGTTACTGTACTGACCTCCTAGATATCCCACACAGTTTTCAAACAAGCCCAAAAGTGTCACTTTATCACTACTTGACTGCTTTATGCTGAGATCGATATGGCACATGACAGAGATATTAAAATCTGACAAAACCAATATCAAATATGGCTAAATCTCGAAAAAATACCCAGACTTACCATCACACCGAATTAAGATATAGAGCATATTTGATTAACAACAAACATAAATACATCCACATGTGAATAGTCCCCAATTAGTAAAGTCTAAGATTAAAATGTTTCATTTCTGTCACTGGTTGAGCTCAATTCACTGTGACTAAGAAACAACTTTGCAGTTTGCAGCAGTACTGGAGCTGAACACAGACTTACAATTCAAGTTCTTTGATCACAATCATCCAATAAGCTGTGCTATCACTCCACGGTTGGTGAAAAACAACTCAAAGATATAGATTAAACTGAACAAAATATCCTGTCCGTGTGGACAGTTGCAGCACAGATAAGAAAGACAAGGCTTAAGTGTGAATTGTTGTGATAAGTGTGTTTCGATTAGACCTGCAGGCGTAGAACAGCAGAGCACTACTGCTGTCCTGTGTTGCAATTCCCACTTGTTTGAATGATCGCATGGTACAACACGCAAGAGACAATCTACATTAAGCCATCCTCTGAATTAAAATGACTGCATTAGATCTTTTCAGAGAACAGAAAATGGTTCTGTCAGCTACAATTTTGTCCTCCGAGCCAAATTGATTTGCTAGCAATGCAACTTCAGAAAAATCAGCAATGAAGATGACAGGCGATTTTTCCTCAGGAGTTCAAATATGTTGAATCAGCCATCAAACCTTTGCCAACATTCACTCCAGAAGACCAACTGAGCCTAATAATGTCAGAACTACTCCTGAGTGACAGGAGGAGTTACAGGTGCCAGTAAGGACAATGAATTATAGCGTTCAGGGACATAAAGTCTTGCTTCACTCACCCAAAGATTTTGATTTTGTACTCTATATTCTATATGAATCTTGTGTTTGTGTTTGCATGTGCAGTTGAGTGCTGCCCACTGCTCCTCATAGTTACGATGGGTTGGGTGGAGAAATAATTTCTCGCTGAAAGCAGCAACCAAAAAGATATTTCTCACTTTCTATGTTCAATTAATGATATCTAATCCTTTACAGACTTTGCAGCACTGATCATGGCTGACCAGAGTAGATTTTTTTTCATGAAATGTTTTCCGAGTGCAGGTTTAAGTGAACACAACCTCAAGTAAGCAAATCAAATGTACATATTGTATAATTAAAAGAGCAATAGAAATGATAAAAAAGCAATGTGCATGCCATATCAGAACAAATGCAACCCTATATGTGCACATCCAATAACAACATAAAATATCTTTTAAAAAAATCAAATGTGCAGCACTGACTGTATGTCCGCTCTCTCCTTCATGAAGAAATGAGGTACTGCTGTCCTAACATCCTGTATGGATGCATCTTTGTTAATTTGAGAGTGAAATGTAAAAGTCAGCATATTAATTTTGCCCGATTTGAGTAGTGATCTGCATGAGGAGACAATGTCCCCGCACTGAACAATCTCTCTGACAGCATGCTGGAGGCTGTGATGCACAAAGTGACTTTTTTTTTTGCGCGTTCTACAGACAGGGTAACCACCTTCAATCAAATTTCCCTCAGCACTTTTACAAAAACCAAAATAAGATTCAGACTTTGTCCTCCTAAGACTGCAAAAAATCTCCAGATCATCGCTATTACTGCTTTCCAGCATGTTGTCGTTTCCCCAAACAAATCCACGTTGTGTACTGCACATGCATGTCTGCGGCTGACTGAGGCTGACTCCAACTCGACCTGCTAGACAGTCTTTACCGTGAGTTTTTCATAGCGCGGTAATTGACCGTGAACATACGTGAATGATAATTGAAATGATAATCAAAATCGTAATACTGGCCATCTGGAATTTTACCGTGATTAACCATTACAGCAGTGATAGCTACATCCCTAATAGACATAAAAGACGCATGAGCTATCAATGACTGATGATAGCTAAACTGATTCCAGACTGAACTACAAAATACTACACATACAAAGCCATATTACCTTCGCGGGATGCAAGACACAGAAATGGACACACTTTAACTTCTTAATGTCTTGTAGGTGGAGAAAAACAGATACCCTCCTACATGTTGAAACTGGTTCTGCGGTCAGAAAACATCTAAGAATGTTTGCTAAGTGTACAGTATAATAGGCAGGGGAAATCCAGTTCACGGATTATTGACCACACTCCCACTCTGCCCTATAGGCTTAGTTGTTTCTTGCCCTTTATATTGACTGCCGCACCAATATTTCTTTCCGTCCCACTTTCCTTCAGTCTCACACCTGTTCCTTCTAGCTCAAAAAGCTGTGAATGTTGGAAACTGGGATTGTAGGAGCCAACCATCATAACAAGAGGTTACTTCAGGTCAGCCGCCATTTGTGCAAAGCTTTAGCTGTAAGACAAGCAGCTGTGTTGTTGAACCTCTGATAAAGACGTTTTATATTATCCACAAATGCACATACTAGTGTGTGATCTGTGTAGCAGCCTACTGTGTGCTCCGTGCTGCTGCAGCTTACACCACCAATTCAAAGTCTGCTCATAGTCCTTGCTGGAGGTAAACTGCAGTGCATTGTGGGACGGTAGACAGGTGACAGCCCCCTCACCACCCCCCCAAAAAAAATCAGCACACTGGGGAGGAGGGCTGTGGTAGGTTGCTGTAGCAACACAACATGTCATGGGGCTGAGTAAATCCAGGCTAAGCAGTAGGCGATCTGTACACAGAAAGGCCACTGAAGACCTGCACTGGAGAAAGGGTCCCAGAAAAATGACAACTGAGACATTTGTTCAGATATTAAAGCAATATGGGTTTGGTAAAATTATAGTTGAAATTTTACACGTATAGTTGTATTCTCTGCAACATTTGCCAGTTTTAGCTAGTGGGCGAATGGATATGACACCAGAGCATAGTCAGCCAAAACACATTGGTTCCTAAACGAAGGGAGTCGGGGGACTGTAAAGAGCGCCGATAAACTTTCTTCCACATAAAAGTGTTGTTGTTCATCCTTCAAAACTTTTGAGTATCAACTACACTTTACTACACTCACTGCAATATACACAGTAGACAAAAAGTATTATGCAGAGGAAGAAATGGTATATGTTACCAATACAAGAGCCTGAATCAGTGACACTCAAGCTATTAAGTGTGTGCTTTAATCTTACTCCATTTTGTACAAGTTTGTGTCATAGACAGTCTAGATTAGTTCAAATGATATGGCAGTGATCTACCTACATAAGATGATTTTCAGGAGATTTACATCCAAACTCAGCCTGTTTTTGTAGCATATTATAGATATTTGGCACTCCATTACCAGGGTCTTATAAATGAATCATTATGCATGTTGCTATAAGGGTTCATACACAACATCAAATTTTATAACACATTTTAGCACAACAGTTCTATTTTGTGACCTAGACGATATGTTTAGCTTTTACTGTCGTGTGCTTAACTTCTCTCTTTGTGCCGTTGAACAAATAGTATCACGGATCTATAGCAGTCCATACAAATTGAACTATATGGACCCAGTAATGGAACAGCAAATATCTCCATAATGCTCCGACTTACATAAAAAAGCATGTCAGTGATCTAGTTGAGATGTAAATATCCTGAAAATCCACAAATATTGAAAAATTGCCGGTGTATTGCTCGAGGGTGGGAATGCAGCTGTTATGGTATGGAAATCTAAGCCGCTGGATATGGCTGTTCCACTCTAATGTCTCTTCAACAGGCCGGGAATTAAATAGCAAGAAAACTGCAGACACCTACTTCATGGATTAGCCTCAATTCAGGGACAGGGAAGTACTGGGCTCATTTTGTACAGAGGGTCAAGGGTTGTATCCTATCCAACACATTCTGGGAAGACAGCCAACTAGAGCAAGGAAAAAGCCCAAACTGCAGCCTCAGTACAAGGAGAAGCAAGTCAGAACAGCAGAGAAGCAGTTGGAAAAGGGGAGGCTGGTGGACAGAAGCCATTCTGTTTAATGCTGAACACACACCTCCCAATCTGCTCAGGACAAGAAGACCACTTTGTCCAATTTGATAGTCAATGGATTTGTTATTTAACAAGTCTATTTAATACCCTACATGCTGTTTATCCAAGAGAATGTGTGTGGTTTCTTTGTTTATCAGAATGTTTGTATTTACATTACAGTTTTAACGCTTTAAAGCAAAAACAAGAAGGAACAATACATAACGTAGATGCTTAGATGATACAGATAAAACCGGAATTTCTTCTGCTTAAAACTAATTGTATATCACAACAACAGAGTATTCAATAAATAATTCACAATGTCTATTTTTGAGGGATTTAAGTGGTTCTAACTCACTCACTCCAAAGTAGCTTGGTGTTAACAAGCAGTTGCTTAAGCAACTATACCTCAGCTCTTCATCTGTACAACCTAGGAGAATATCTACAATACTGCCTCAATTTACAGCAGCCACTATTGACCTGTTAGTTTTGAAATTACATGAATGGATGGATGAATCTGCAAAATATTGCATTAGCTGATACTGATACCAAGTATACACTAACTGCTGACAAACAGAGGTGAACATCTATCATCTTACACCCATGATGTCTCACAGTTTGCCTGGAAAAGGACTAAAACCTGCATGCTGACTCACATGGTCTGTTCATGGTTATTTGATGAAAGCCAAAGCTCATATAGCATTAAACTCATTTGGTCAAACTTCAATGAACTTGAAGACACGGTGTGAAAGCTCTAGAGCTGGGCAGTAAGTACACCTGTATTTAAAGTACAGCAGTATTCATTTATGGAAAGGTTTGCGTTTTTTGCAATACCAACATCAAACGGTATTTTGAC
Organism: Brotula barbata; assembly: GCA_900303265.1. NCBI lineage: Eukaryota > Metazoa > Chordata > Actinopteri > Ophidiiformes > Ophidiidae > Brotula > Brotula barbata. The sequence continues at coordinate 54,035 of OMNV01007565.1, forward strand.
ATAACTCCTTGAAATTACACCCCACAAAAAAAATCAAAGCAGGTGCTCCCAATTGCAAGGATTTTACTTGCATTTGGGAGTAAATTTTTCCCTGCACAAGTAAAATTCAGGCAGTAGACAATCCAATAAAGCCTACATTTAAGATAATCTATGGATGAAATGAAAATCTTGCATCAAGGGAATGCAAAGCAAGTAGACGTCCCTGTTTAAATGCTCCGTGTGTTTCAGTCAGGTGAATCTGTTTTTTTCATTTACCTGCTGCACATGTTTCACTCCGTGCTGCAAGTCAAGTGGAGCAATGGATGCCAGACAGTCTTTGTCTTTCGTCCATCTTAATGTGTTGTGAGTAAATAAGTGAGATGTACATTATTTTCATCAATTAGGCAGTTGTACTATATTGAGTGGTTTATAATTTTGAAACTTCACATAAATTTATGTTACAGTTTAATTAGTCTTATCTGTGCATATGGAATGCGATCGTATTAATCGTCTGTTTAAATTGCACACAATCTACATTCCATATTCGGTGCTCTCCTTTTATTATGCTTGATCCCGTGTATGTCATAATGGGATATGCCTGTTACAGTGTGTACAGTGTACAGCTGTATTTGCTCTGACTGTTTGACATTTACATGATATGTACAATGATCCTTATTGTAACTGTTAGTCTTTAGCTTGGCTTGTAATTGAATTTTTGGTACATCTACACAAAAGCTGAAGTCTTCATTAGTTGCATTGGACCTGAAATAAATTCTTATTATATTCATTTTTAACACAGTAACAGAGAGTTGTTAATTTATCTCTATGACAATGTTCAGGCTGACTTAACAAAAGATTTATAATGATCTACAAATAAGTGCACTGATGGGCATATTAAAGTGGCCACTTAGTGTGAATGAACGTATTAATGTGACACTAAGAGTAGATTTGACAAGAGTATTGTGTCAACAACTTCATGCAAAACACAAGCTCAAACAGGAGCAAAGAGCCCCAATGGATGCTGGGATATTTAAAGGAGCTTTAACTGAAGTACCATAAAATATGCTTAGCCTAAATCTTTTCTACCTGGGAACTAGACTGAGGTCTTGCTTTCTGAGTACACCTATCAACTCCAGCACTTAGCTCGCTTAGTATATTCTGTCTTGTGGAAACGTTCTCAATATCACATTATTCTTTCATAGCTCACCTTAGCAGTGCTCCCTGTAACTCACCCCAAAGCTCTCAGATCACCTAACCAGATAAGAAGCACTTTGTCAGCAGCTCACCAAATCTGCCTCTGCTTGCACTCAAGCAGTCTGTGTGGGCAGAGGCTGTCATGGGCTTATTCATTCAGATCAATTCTAGACAAGACAATAGTCAGGAAATAGACCTTCATTCATACCTAAAACATGCCCATCAAATCACATTAGTTATACAAATTATAGCTGTATAACTTCACATCTTTTTTGAGAGGATGACTGCTTCATAATCACTGTTTGGTCAGCTGGTGTAGCCAAGGTTTACTGAAGTGTATAGATTTGCTTACCAAAACATTCAGTGCCGGAACTCAAGCGCCATTATTACACACTAGATGCTAATTTTATAAATCAACCATGTAGTAAAGTCTGCCAGCAGACTGTGAACAATCTTTATTAAACACGACAGACTACAAGGCACTAAGCGAGCGCATACCTTCACCAAGGCTGAACATTCCTCCCTTATTACCCCAGCTGAAAATTAGTGGTAGTAGTCCCGATAGCAGCTTCCAGTACCACCAGAGCCATTTTCAAGCTAATGACTTTTAGAAAGCTTGAGAAAATCTACAATATCTGTCTATAAATCAACAGTACGTGTAGTATTTTCATTTGTATTGTGCATTTATTATGTTGTATATTTATATAATTTATGGTCGAATAAAGCAATGTGACTAACTTTTCTACTATTGCCAACAGCACAGTCAGCTAATGAGTTGAACACTGACAGTGAAGCGAGCAGAAGCAGTGATATGCGGTGTATATTTTGCTTTTCTAATCAAGATGAAGAAAAGTGGCTGTAAAGCATGCAGCTCTCCAAATAAATTGAGTAATCCAGTGCTCAATTTCTATGTAATACCCAACACAGATGTCAAACCAGTTCGGACGTCTTGTGCAAAAATGAGAATGGACATCTGAGGGATGCCACTTCAAAGCAGGAAGTTTACAGCCAGCCTTTCATCACAGGTATGTTCTGAGCAATGTAAAAAGTGTTTAAAAAGTCAGTCGATGTGTGTAGGATCAGTGTAGGCTCAGCTTCTGCACTATAAGTCTATGATTTGGTCGGATAGTCCAGTTAGTCTTGGTAGGGTAGTCCCAGTAGAAGGTGTGTAGTAGTATCCAGGTAGACTGTCATTGATTATGGACAGCTTAGATTGTTGCATGGGCTTATATGAGTTTAAGGTTATCTCATTCTAAATCCTTTCAAAGAAAGTTCCCACATACGACTGTATTTTGTTTTTTTTACAAATTTTGTCTATGGTTCTCCCATATTTCTCGATCTGTCCCATTAGAGACTATGGAGAGGGAACACTTTGTTTTCCCCATGGTGACCACGCCCACATGCTGACCACACATAGAACACAAACTGCTACCACACTACAAACAACAAGTGAACGCAATGCAATATGGGATGTGTTAATTCTCTGAATAGTCATCAACCTTCCCACCAAGTTTCATTACAATCCCAATATGTTTTTGAGATATGGCGCTAACAAAACAAACAGGCAGGACTGAAATCACAACATCTCTGGAGGTGAAGAAAACAAAAGATGCTGTAAATTAAGAGTTCGGAGAGATATTGCACTTGAAAGCAACACTGGACCGCAGCCCTCAGAGACAATTTGGATCAAGTTGCAAACTCTGTTAGGTGCTATATATAGCCCACCAGGATAATGTGGATACACACAGCATGAAGCGCTTGCAAACACTGAAAGGCTGCAGTAGCTCTTTCAGAGAATGGGGCTGAAGTGCAGCATATCACATCATATTCAACAGGCTATTAAACTGGTAACAGGGGACGTGGACTGTCGGTTAAACACACGCACACACAGTAAGGAAGAGAGGACTATTTAGCTGGAAACACCACTGTTGTTGCACGAATATGAACGTTATATGAACCCTCCACGAACGTTTCTTATCTACATGGCAACACTCACAGGCTGATGGGCAGAGTATCGTAAATTTAGCTTTACGCACAGGTGTGTGTGGATCCTAATATTTCTTGGGTAAATTAAATGTACTAGAAAATCTTACTGTCAACTTCACGGTGAGAGTTTAATGCCTGACAGCGTTAAACAGCGGCAGTTTTAAGTGCATGTCAGCGCGTTCGGCTGACAGGTATCGCTACGCAGCCTGTCACCAGTGAACAAGCTTTAGCTGCTTAGCCTAAAACCATTCAAATGCAGCTTTTCCTGGCTCTGTCACATTAGCTAGCTGACGAGCTAATAGAAGTAATTTACACATCTGGATGGAAACGTCGATGTCGCTCGAACTGGATGGAATAAAGCGTTGAGTTGCGCAAGCATTGGACGGTTGTTAGGAGAATTTAAGGACACATGCCCCTGATGTGAACCCCCAGCGCTCGTGAGTTGGAGACTCGCTGCGCCAGCCTGGTTCACAAGCATGCTAAGTTAGCATGCTAATTCACGTCTCCGCTAGGCTACTTCATGTGAGCTGACGTCGCCGTAGCACACATCTGCCAACGAACCAATGCTAGCTAACGGGATTCGAACTTTGTTATTACCAGAACACGTCTGAAAAAGCAGAAAAGTTACACGTGAGTCCAAACACGAACTAGCGGACTCGAACATGTGTGATTAGCTAGCATGCTCCCGTAGTGACAGTGTTTGGAAATGCACTCTACCCCATTTCGCTGGTGTCTGAGATCAGAAGAGGCCGATGTCAGGACTGACGGCCAGCCGACATTCCCGGAGTGGCCGCCCGCCACCGCTTGCTCCGCTCGCCGTAACGCTGCGTAAGACGGTCCCGGTGTTGGATAAGGAAGAAGCCGGTGCAGTTTCACAGGGACCGAGTGGGAGATAAGAAGCACGGCGTGTCTAGGCTGAAGTTTCGGTTGAAAGCGGAGAGCGCGTCACCTTGCAGCGGTTCATGACTCCTCACTTGTGAAGATGTAGAAGGGCAGGACGGTGCGTGTGTCTGAGTCCACAGACTGACAATAATTACTGTGGCCACACGGGCAAACGTCTGCCACCGGGCTGATACGACACCACTGACTTCTACTGACTGATGAGGGATTATGTCAGTGTGTGTCAGTTGATTCAGGTGTTTCACTTTCAGGAGAACGATTCGCGATCTGATCTTAATCCCTTTAGTGAAGTCGCTCCGATTGATACATTCATCCCAAATCATCCACTCCGAACCGATATGTTTAGATGATCGTTCATTTAACCAATAAGAATTGTACTATTTTAAATTGTAATAAATACATAAATTTAATAAATGTATCCAACAGATAAGATCGACTGAAGTCTCCCACATAAGAGACTTCAGTCGATCTTATCTGAAGTCTCTTATGTGGTAGATCTTTCATTTGTAAGAATTTTGATTTTTTATTTTTTTTTACATTGTCAATTACGTGCAGAAACTTTACCCCATCTTTTACACTTGTTAAAATTGAATACTCAAATTAAATTACGTGACAACTTTGTAACTGCAATGATTACCAATGCACTGATATGCCCAAAGCATTTGTTTATTATCAAGCGTTTTTATTCATGATCTGTTGTTAGGAGTTTATAGTGTTTGTATATTGTTGTCGCTTTTATACCGCAACTTCCGGTTGCAGTCAACACGTTTGAAATGCAACCAGACATTTTATGACTTCAGGGAATGTTATGAAGTTGCCAGTTGTGACATTGTCAACCTGCTCTCCTTCCTCCCAGATGCATATACTCCCTCTGGTGGTATAGATTGCATGAATACGCTTGTCAAGATATCCTCCAGTGAATTGAACCAAAAGGCACCTAGCACGCTGAAGTAGAAATTGTATTTCTTGTAAAATAGTCTTAGATTTTGTTAAACTTCTTTTACCCAAGAGCTGGCAACATGCTGTTTATCCCAGCAACATCTGTTTTAACATTTATTTATTTATTTACTGTATTTAGTTAGGAGTAGGTTGGTACAACCACATCATTCTTAAGATCATGACCGCATGAGACATACACATACACATATACACACACACATACATACATACATGCATCCGTACATACATAAATTCACACATACATATATACATGGATAGATACATGATACATGCATACACACGTGTACATAGATACATACACACATGTGTACGTAGATACATACATAAATACATATGTGTTTTTGGACTATCCCAAATGAGCTCTAGTAATTCAGGGATATTCTTTGCCAACTTCTCGGCAGACCCCATATCTCTAGGCTCTTCATTACTGCAGTACTCCCAGTGTAGTGGACAGATCACATCAAGAGTTCTTTATTGCCAGTTGGATATGAGTTTAGGATAATTACTGGTGCCAAATACTCAAGGGCTCAGCATTAAGAATAATCTACTGGTTACCTGAAGGGTGGGAATGGAAATAGGTTTAAATTATGAATACACAAAATTCTGAATTAATTGAAAGAATTATACATAAAACATTTAAACATTAAATGTTCATCTGAATATGTTGCACTGCAGTAGTAAAAACGTGTGGACATTAATTCAATCCATATCTCTAAGGCTGATTGCAAAATGTAGCGCAACATTAAATCACATACCTATAGAATATCGCAATATATAGTGAAATGGTCATTAAATACTGTTGTAATATAATATTGGAGAGTCACTGGCAACTCCCACCCTAACCGTACAGCGGGAAATCAACAAGGCTGCAATGCACAAGGTTGAGAATTTAAGGAGCCGCAAATTACGTAGGCAGCAAGCTGCATGTGTCTCACCTACAGAAAGGTTTGAGAGCAGACGGGTTGGCCAGGAGACAAAGCAGCATCGTGTTCAGGAGAACGGATCAGCATGAATCTGTAGTCACACCTGTTGACATCTCCTGTTTATCAGTAAATAATAAAGAATTTAAATGTGATGTTTCAACACAAATGTACACATCTAAATCAGAATTTCATTGTCTATTATTAATAGTAATGCTTATTTGAGAATAAAGGCATTTTGTTTTTGAAAAAGTAGATTAAAAATGGAAAAGTGGCAAAACGATACAAGGATATTTTGGTTGTCACTGTTCTTCTCTGTCTGTTTGTCATACTATTGAGTGCTCACACCACTTGCCAAACAAGCTTATTTTTTAATCATCTGCGCATTCATGTTTTTATTCAGTCATTTGAGGCCCTGGGCAGCTGGCCAGGCTTGGGATATTTAAGCGTGAGTGAGATATTCCACAGAAGGAATATGCTGCACCAGTATATTGCAATGAAAATGCAAAGGATTCTGTGAGTGCTATTCCACATTTCCCCGAGATATTTTTTTTCCCCTCCGAGTCCATTATTCTCTGCTGATGTATGGTGAGGAGGCAGAGGAATGAGCTCAATTAGGTGAGGAAATGAGAAGAGAGGAGGAATTGGAGCCTGGTATTTGAAGAGAAAGAAAATGAAACATTTGAGGAAGGTCAAGAGAGCATAAGAAAGGAACAGCGGGGATTGAGAGAACAGGAGGGAGAGAGATACGGAGAGTGAGTGAGTGAGAGAGAGGATGAGAAAGTGAAACTATGTTGTCATGGAAACTGGCATGGATCTGAAGAGCAAAACAAGAATGTAAATTGGTTTACCCTTAGGGAATGTGATGGCGCTACAGGGAAGAAATAAGCAGGGAAATGTGTTTAAGGAGGGATGCTTTATAATGTTACATAGACATAAACTGATTTGAATCCAAACTCTATATTTCATTGTGACAATGAGGAAACCATGGTCCTTTGTATATGTGGCAGCTTAATGTACTCACTTTCTCTCATTGAAGAGACATGTAGCCCACCAAAGACAGGAGACAGTAGTAATAAAAGAAGGATCAACATTACTTACGCTTACTTACAAATAACTAATCAAGATCTGCGGTTTGGGATGCACAGAGGTCGCTCTGAGTGAGTAAATTATTAATGCAGGTAAACAAATATTGCACTTTAGCTGCGGCCGTATACAGAGATTGTCGTGTTTTATCCGGTTGACATGGATCGTTGGGGACACCTTGGCCACCCAACGCTTCAAATCTCAAGAATGTTACAGATAATTCGAGGATCCAAGCCTCAATGTCCTATTTCTGTCTTTTGTATCCCATCTGATAAAAAGCTACAATTAGTCTTCACAAACAGATTGGAAGCAACAAAAACGAAAAAGTGCTTTCCACCTTAAAATTATTTTCCCTTTCACAAATCTGTTTTTCAGTCTGCCAATTCTTCGCTCCCTTTTTTCAGGCGCCTTCTGGAATCCCATCATTACATTCAATTTTAGAGTCTGGTAGAGATGATATGAATGTTGCCAAGAGACTAATGGTTTCCGTGGTGACCCGTGCAATTGTGCTTATTGGAGAAAGTCAAATCCCTCACTTACAATCTGTACCATCGCTTTCAAAGTGGAAACAGGGCATCCAAGCACACTCTGTAATCAGTGGACAGCAGTGTGTGTTTTAATTAATGTGTGTTTGTGTACTCGGTTGTGTAAAAAGTCACATATCTTACAAATGAAAATTAGTTTTCACTGAATTTATAGCATTCACATCTGCCACCTCTTTTCGACAAGAATGGAGTGGAGAATTCCTCTATAAAATTAATAATTTTCAAAGATATTCTGCTAAATATAGTTACGTCAAACTGCAGTTAGATATTTCATTACTTATTCTTCACAAATGATGTACTTTGACTGGTTAAATCAAACAATGAAGCAAATATTGCATATTGCTGCCGCGTCAGAAAAACAAAAACGGATCGGTATCACATTTTAATGTGAAAAGTTTCCGGTTATAACGAGATGTGTCTCCCATTATAACAATATATTTTCACGTTATTACATACAAACAAACTTATCCTGTCATAACCATATACTGCTTATCAAGTTATGAGGTGAAACATTTCACGTTATAATAATATACTAATTTTTGTTATAACGTGAAACTTATCATGTTATAACAATAGATATTTCACTTTATAACAGCATTTACGTTAATAAATACATTTGTCCTGCATTAGTTCCTGCTGAGATGGATTTTTTTCTTGCTGGAATGAAACTGCCATTTCATTATGGTTTTTTTTCCCACTGAATATTTGCCAGTGCATTCAATTCTATGCACCCATCACAGAGATAGATTGCATCATATAACACAAGATTAAACATATTACAAGACATCTCACGAGATCTGAAGGACACCAAAGACTAGATACCTCAAAACACATTCAAACATGCTGATGGGGCCATGCGATCATCATCCAAAATAGTGCAAACAAAATAGAATCAGCTTTAGGGGGCAGTCAAGAACTGAATGGAGGGTAACACAAAGCATGAGCATGAATCTAAACAAGTAAATGATGCATAAAATGATATAAACAATGCATTATCAACCCTGTGCAAATTTAAATGCTCAGTCAGCCTGCCAATCTAAGGCTGTTGTGTGAGAGAGACCTGTATGTCTGTGTGTGTCTGTGTGTGTGTGTGTGTGTGTGTTGTTGTTGTTTCTTGTGAGGAGGGTGATTGTAATTTGATAGCGGCAGTTGCAGTGATGGTGCAGGAGCAGTATTTCTAACAGGTAGGCAAAGTCAGCAACAATCATGTTTGTCCTGATTATCAAATTATGCAGATCTTTCATGGAGGCTAGCCAGCAGCCATTTAAAAGACAAACTACTTCTACAGGAGGAGTCACAAAGCAAACAGTGTACAAAGCTGATGAGCTGCCTGTGTTGACACAGGACTGGCATCATTTTCTTGTTTCATTCTACTTATTTCGGTTTGCACATGTATATCTGGATAGGATTGCATAAATTGTGCCAGATGTGACAGTCCTGGGAAAATGATGCTGGCATTTTTGTGTCACATGACAAGAGAGGCAGTGTTATGTTGACCAGAGGGGGGAAAAAACCAAATGATTATCACTTCAACTCAGAATGAAAATGTTACCTGATGGTTTCAAAGCTGATTATTTCCTCTCCTCTCAGTGACCGAGGACTTGTTGTTGATTACCAAGCGCAGTAAATCCTGGCTTGTTGTGACAGTCAGGCTCATCCGCAGGCTTGGTTGTTCTGTAACCAAGGTCGCTGGCACACCAGAACATCCATGTGGAAAATTAGAAACAGTAGAAAGCCAGCTTGTTTGTTTAGACTGCAGTTATTATCACGGGATTATTATAACTGGAAAAGGGGAACGTTTTTGCAACTGGAAAGAAGGTGGCCAAAATGTTCCTAAATCCTGGTTTTTCCAAAAGCTGGTCAGTGCGGTGGTGAGAGAGGCAGTTTAACATCATGATGTAATGTATCTTATTGCCCACAGTCCACATCTTTACACAACATTCTATTTACCATATTAATGGTCAGAATCATTTCCTCTTTGTCATGCTTCAATAAGAGGCTGCACACACAAAAAACTTTTAACTGTGATAACAAAAGCAGCCAGCAGATGGCAGTGGAGTCGCACCATTCAGCCTTTTGTTCTCATTTGGCTGGCGCCCCAGTTTAAAATACAAAAAATACGTCCAAGGTATCAGAGAGACTTGTAGACTTATGGAAGCAGTTTTATTGATGAGGTTGGATTCAACCTGGGGTAGGAACATCATCAGCCACTGGGCTATTGTCAGTGTCCGATTATTTTCATGTCAGCCTTCACAATTGCCATAGCCCGCGTTTCCACCCTCTGTTTTCTGCCCCTCCTAAACCTCATAGAGGCCCATAGTTCTTGTCAGCATGGCGATATTCTACAAATGACAAACCTATGGTTCTGCTCCTGGCAACGGAAGCTGCGTGTGTGGACATAGAGGTGGGTGAACAATCCAGACCTGGATCCGGCACACCAGGCGATGCTTGGCACTCTGTTTATTGCAGGAAAACATTGGTTGTGACATTGATTAGGTCCTGTGGCCGCACCCAAATAGAAGATAAAACACAGCAAATGTAGCTGCTCCCTCTCCCCCCCTCTCTCTCTCTGTCTGTTTCATGTACAGTAAACTGTTCTGAATACTTTAGGTCATAACTTCTGTTAAGTTTCATTTTAGCCAGTATTAGTCGGATTGTACTTTGTGTAGAAGAGTATTCTGCGGTAATGCTCTGATTTATACTGTTATGTACAAATATTTTTTTTGTAGCATTACTGCTGTCTTCTGAACATGCAGCAGACTTAATCATCATGTAGATCACCATGTTTTACATTTAGCTCATTACTGTATAGGAGGTACACACATGTGTGAGGTTTGGTAAACAATAAAACCAATTTGACTGACTTTGACAATTTGAGTTGACTTTTCAAAACTGCCTACTTGTGATTTTGTGCAAAGTACTGGTTGCAAATAGTCATGGAATTTTCAGTGATTACAACATTGTGAAGTGCATTTAAATGACAATATACAATTTGTTTCTACTCACACTTAAACTAGAAGAGAAAAACCAGTAAAGTTGTGAATGAAAGTTAGAAGCTTGAAATCTTGCACCTTAGAAGGAAAATTCAGATGTATACTGTGTGTGTGTGTGTGTGTGTGTGTGTGTGATTAATTTGCAGTTTCATTGGAGCATTTATGTTTAACTAATCAGTATTTAATCTTCAATAAGGGGTGGAAAGAATCAAAGCAAGCTACTTAAGCACTGTTCTAAAATAAATATCAATTTTAGAAAGTATTATTTGCTTTTATTCTAACTATTACATAGTTTTATCCTTCACAGTCAATGGATTAACATGTACATTAAAAGTGATCATGGTAAATTACTGCATTTCTATAGCGCTTTTATCCAAAGTGTTTGCCTCACATTCACCCATTCATACACACATTCACACACCGTCAGCCGAGGTAACCACGCAAGGCCTACTTGTTTGTCAGGAGCAATTTGGGGTTAGGGTCTTGCTCAGGGACCTTCGACATGGAGGAGCCCTTGATCGCCCCACCACCTAAGCCATACCGTAATCATGTAACATTCTCACAGAAAACAGTTAATCAATTAAAAGGTCTATTTTAGATTATTTTATTTCACAATTTCACCAAGCAGATTTTTCAACATAAGACTTTGACATGTATCAATTATTATTTTTTTATTAGCGCCTACTAAAGTTTGGCTGTACAGTAAGGTGAACCCGCTTTTGCATGTGTGTGTTTGCTTGTGTGGGTAACAGGAGACTGAACAGGGGCATGTCCATGAACTTTATAGGGCCACATGAGGTGAGGTCCTACACTATTTGTGAATTTAAGCTTGACCTTAAAGAGGTTATGGGGACTGGAAGTGTTGCCGTGACCTTTTGTAAGGCTGTGAATGCCAGGCCTCGCCTGCTCAGGTCTCAAACAAACTCAGTGAGCGCACATTCATATGGCAGCATCTCCCTTTGAAACAGCGAGAGCTCCAAACAATCTGGATCCAATTAAATCCCTTTGTCTTTCTCCCATTCTCCCCTCCTGCTTTTCCTCTCTGTTTTTACTTTGAGTTATTCATATTCATTCCATCATACCGCCCCCCTCTTCCCCCCGAAGCATCCCACAATGCAGTTCACTGAGACTGCTAGGCAGATGTCTGCCTGGTGCTGAGCCATAAGAAATATGGCATCTGAAATTTTCAACAAATTTCAATGTAGATCATAAAGAAGGGAAATTATTATTATTTTTTAAAAACCGTATGAGACGACTCCATACCATCAAACTACACAGAGCAGTAAAGGAGACAATCAGCGGAGTGGAGGTCTCCGTCCCAGCCCACATGACAGAGCAGCTGGCTGAGAGCGGCCTCATCTGGAACTGCCATCAGTTGCTTGTTAAAGGCAGTGTGTGAGCGGGGCGGGAACATGGCAGCATGCGGTCTTAGCCAATCCATAACCAGACACTGGGAACTGTGTGCACAAGCTGTAGTAGTTTGTTTAGCACGTGTGTCTACGTATGTGTGTGTGTGTGTGCAGGCTGGACCAGGCCTTGATACAGAATCTGTGGCCAGTGTCCCCCCAGCTCCCCTCCTTCCTCTCTGAATCCTGTCTATGTAATTGATCCCAGACTGGACATTTGAGTTGCCAGCAGCGATTCATATCGTTTTTATCTCTCAGACAAGCCCACTACTGCTTCCAGATGGGAAAGGCACTACAGGGTTCAAGTTTGTTTTTGAAAAAAAAAAGACTTAATGCTTTAATGTCTTTACCTTACAATAACCGTGCATCATGGGAGAGGAGAACGATAAAGTCTGTCGCAGGCTTGAGTTTCAGACTCGTCACTGAGATGTTTATCTTTGTTTGTTTTGTGTGTTTGCATGACTACTGTGCGGACGAAGGCGAACGTATCATTGCACGCTGGTGACGCTGCTGGTGGTTTGGCATGTGGGATGGGTGGGAGGCGGCGTCCATAAATGTAAATTTGGTCAGATGATTTTGGAAATGTTGATTTTGCATTCATCTTTTTTTAAGATCGAACAGAGACGATTCTGATGTCCGTTTAAGCATTTCTCCACGTTCGATGGGAAATTGGGTGCAGCCTCTGTCTGACAGGGCTAAAAAGGCTTCACACGCTCAATGCTCCCTCTCAACTCCAAAACTGTAATGTAATACACACCTCTGCCTCATCATATTTGTGTTATTTTTCCTCAGATTAGTCAACTGATATGACCTACGGTGTTTCTTTGCTTCTGTTCAGAGTAGAAACAAGGAATGGTTGTACTTTTTTTTTTTAGTTTTACTGGTAAAATTACTCACTTTATGGGGACTTTTCCCACCCATGCTTTCTGTGACCTCCTCCATTTAAGTTGCATCAGTCACTTCAAAATGACAAAGTATCCATTTAAGAAGCTTTTAAAGTAGCTGAAGTGAAGCAGGCTGACGTATAAGAGCCATTACCAGCCTGAGTCAGTCTCCCGCTGATGGTGGCGTACATCTTTGTCTAAGGGCCTTTCCCTTACATGGAAAACATCTTTACACATCCGACACGAAGGTGATTTTGAGCTGACACAAAACTGAAATGTAACTTTGTTTATTAAATCGTTTCGGGTCATAACGAAAGACAATTAGCTTGAAAAAATCGCGAATAAATCATTTGAATAAATCGCGTAAAGCCCTTGATCCTCAGCCAAACATCTTTTCTTTTTATGTGAGTCTAATCCACTCAACACACACATTTGATACGAGCAAAACTTGGATTTGGATCACTGGTACCTGCCATGTGTAAATGTAGCACAGGACTACAAAGGCAACAAAGCAGTGCAGAAGCAGACAAATGCATTTTAAGACAAATGGAGCAATTAAACGAGAGTATAATGAAGAAAACAGACATAAAACGTTCAGTCAGGATCATTCAGTGCGTTTTAATCTCTTCACACAGGGGAATTTTCTACTGTAATGTTCATAAATTTTCTTTTTAGCGAAATACAAAGTCCAGAAACCAACAAAGGTCCAAGTTATTGACAAGTTAGACATGTTTAATTATGTTATGTTAATATGCTGGACTCCGGAGACTGTTTGGTCATTAATTTACATCGAGTTTTCTTCAAACTAATGATGTAATTTTGCGCGTCATACCTATTTTTTCTAGCTTCTAGAGAATGAAGGAGTCTCCCATGGCCGCATTTGCACATCTTGCAGCCCCGTGATAGTTCCAGGCCCTAACACTGATGAACTCTGTTGTGAGGATGATCTTTATCTGTGATCATGATCATAATGCCAGCAAACCTCCGAGAACATTCACACTCGCAGAAATTAGTGGTTCAAGATTAAATTAGATCCAGGGTTTTTTTTTTTTAAAGAGGAGGGAGTTAAACTAGGTTTGACAACTCCATTACACCAGCAAAGACAAAACAGTAATTTCACTGTCATGCCTGAAATCTTTTTGAAGCTAATTTTTGGTTCGAGGAAAATATTTCGACGTTTAAATTGCCGACTTGTCCACATCGCTGTGCGTCTGTTTGAGAGAGTCTGATAATTTACTGTCGCACATCTGGTGAGAAATTGGATAATAATACAAAGTGTTCCGCAACGGCTGCAAAATAAACAGTTTTAACAAGAAAACACGAGTCACAGTGACAGTGAAATATGCCGACTGACAGTGGAGAGAAGGAGTTACAGTACGTCTCCCTAAAGCATTCAGCCATTTGAATGACTATAGCAGTGTTTCTTCACATTAAGTCCAACTCACAACTCACACGTTTAAAATTACATTTGTTTTTTTTCCATCTGAAAATAATAATAATGTGTAATAATCTTGACATGAACATCAATATAGGCATTGTGCAGTGGCCAGCACTGATGTAAAGCTCATGCCGTATACATCCATCCATCCACCATGAACTTCACCGAACGGACTCTCTAATGAGCCACAGGCATCGTCATTGATTTTTTAGTAATTTAGTGTAGAAGTTAGTGAACTGATTCATTGAAAAACAATTAATTAACAAATAAATAACTTCACAATTGACTGTTTATCCAGACTGTTGGTAAAATAGCTGAGATTAAATAAGATGAACGACTGAATCTTTGCCATTATTGCAGCTTTGAATGCTGTTTCAGACATCTGGTGTCATAATGTTTTATTTATAAAGCACCTTTCATGCAACAGTGGAGTTCAAGGTGTTTTACATAAACAGGAAAGACAGGAAGTTTAAAGTCTTAAAATACATAGATTAAGCAGAGAGCCTATCAGCATTGAATATATAAAAGTTCTTCAATTATGAGGTAACCGCCAGTAGACCTGTTTGCATGAAGACTACAGTTTATTTTAAATTCTACTGAACAGCCCAATGTTTCCAAAGATAGCTACTAAATCAGGGTGAGTTCAGGGGGAATCTGTCTAAAATGATGTCCCAAAACATCCAGAGTTACAGCAATTTTAAGGAAAATCAAAAATATCAATATCTTAAAAAGGTGAGGATTACTATAATCTATTTAAGGATTTAAGGAACAACTTCTATAGAAATTATGAGATTTTTTTAAAAGCTCTTTTAACATGGTATACTCAATTATTAATGGGTTAGTGATATAAGAATGACATTAAATTCTTTAAAAAGTCCTTCTTATAACCCTTTGCTCATAATGTATCTAATAACTAGTGCTTAAGAGGTTAAAATAAATCAGGAATGAAAAAAAGGAAAAGAAAGGGAAAATAATAAGTAACTATAGAGAGACAAAATAAAAGATTAAAATGGCAGCTCTCTCTCACGATCCATTATATTCAGTTTGATGGCTGGGTGCTTGTCTTTATGATGTACTTAAAACCACTAAAAGGCAAAGTCATTCAGAAAACTGCTATGTCAACTTCACCAAAATTATAGGATGGGAATATAATGGAGAAAATCTAACCAGAGAAAGCTAGATTAAAACCGAAACAAAAAAAAACTCACTGGCTCGGTCTGTGTTCCTGTTGCTTTCTGCCCTCAGCTGCCATGAGCCTCCTGAAAACAAAGAGGCCTATGACAGACCACCTGCTCAGAGAGGATTGTGGGTATGAGCTACCGTACACTAAACAGCTGAACAAGGAGCAGAATGAGAGCCCCATCAGGAGACGGACTGGGGAGTGGTGCTGGGTTGTGGCCATATGTGGCCTATCTTGGATCCTGATGGACACTGGTCAAGTCTGCGCTCAGTACATAAATACTCCACGCTACATTAGACACCAAAGCCTTTCCACATGTTGTTTGCAGAAGGCCTCTGTGGTGCTTAAACCCCAATCCCCATCTAGCTCTCTCAGGTCAGCTCAGCCAGGACTTCACATACGTCCCTTAACGTGGATCTGTTTTCTGCGTCACGCAAGGGTGGCTCCCAGCATCTTCCGTTGTCCTGTGGTGTATACAGCCAGCCTGGACTGGATTTTTCAGACCAAATTTAAAAATCTCTAAGTGACATGAGATGACTTCTATCTATTCCATCTCAGTTCAGTTTTTTTGTTGCAGGTAAACAGCACGCTAATCTCAAGAGAATTATATTTCTTTCATTGATGTCTATGTGACTGCTAATATAAACTTACTGCAACATGTTTGTTCTGTAACACACAGACTGAACATTTCATAGTCCCATTGTAATACTATGTATTACAATCTCCTTTTATATTCTCATATTGAGGTTATTAATGTCTTTCAGGGAGCTCAGCCCTCCAAGTCAGAGGTGATGAGCCAGACGAGGTGTGTGTTAGTGATGTTTATGTACCCAGAGCACCTTTAAATCCATCTGTATTGTTGGGTGTGTCATTTATTCTCATGTTGTTAGTTGCTTTTGTCATATTTGTTTT
This sequence comes from Brotula barbata, assembly GCA_900303265.1. Taxonomy (NCBI): domain Eukaryota; kingdom Metazoa; phylum Chordata; class Actinopteri; order Ophidiiformes; family Ophidiidae; genus Brotula; species Brotula barbata. The sequence goes on from OMNV01007565.1 coordinate 70,418, forward strand.
GCTGTGTTGTTGTGTCGTTGTTGTGTTGTACTTACTTGTCACTTGCTGTCACTTACAAAGAATGAGTTTCTGAGCCGACAAACTAAACAGTGCACACATTGACCTTTGAAAGCCAGTGAAGCTCGTATATTCTGAGAGTCTGAGTCAATATTTGACACAATGCTGCAAAACATCCAAGAGTGTGGTCTCTGTTTTCAGTCCAGAATTTGCCAATAAATATCCATCACATGTGGCTCACTCCTCTTTTTCTTAAGGGAACGAAGAAAATCGCTGAATATGTAAAATAGACAGCTTGGTGTTGATGCCAGAGTGCTGACGATGAGGAACATCAGATAAATTGATGATGGCTGTCTTGGGCTGCATATGTTTGGGACTTTTTTTGCATGAGTGGCTCATTTGAAGAAGAATTGTTCATGTATCTCAACATATTGATTCTTGTTTCCAATGCAAAAAATGTATTCAAACATTTTGTGGGAGCGTTTTGGTATAATAACATACCAACATTGTATTTTTTGGTATGTGCTGTACATATCAGGAATTGTCCCACTCCTAGTGGCCAGGATTATTACCAGTTTTGATTCAGAGGGCCATATTTGATGTTAAATTGTCCTAAGTTTTACTTGTACTCACCCACACTGATGATATAAGTTGGCTCAGCTGTAGTGCAGATAATTTGCACCTGATTACGATCAGCTACTCCATACAGATAACAGACAGAGAAGTGCGGTGTCGGCCAAACTTGTTGCTTCAGTTTGCAGAGATCAACATAAGATCAAATAACTTTAGAGTTCATAGAAATATGACGGATAGATGTGAGTGATTTTTAGTCATTCTGACAAC
>OMNV01007566.1:7541-40164 GCA_900303265.1 Brotula barbata
TGGGGGGGGGGTCTTATCAAAGTGATTAAATCTGAGTATATATTTACCGATCAGCCCATAGATCTTCCACTACTCCAGCCTATTGTACCGTCCTTCCTCTCTTCTTGCTCATATTTTTCTCCCCGTTTCTCTTTTGATCTATTGTTCTCTTGTTCCTCTTTTCGTTCTTTTCTCTAATTTATAGTCCGTATAATCCATGTTTTGAAATTACCGTTACATTTTACCGATGTACATTCTGTCTCAAATAAATCAATGTCATTGTCTGTGGTTGGATTTTATATTTACTTTAGCTTTTGAGGAGTATCTCACTTAATTTCCTGTCGCCCGGTATCATGTTCCACTGAAGACACAATAATTTACAGGGGAAACAGGAATTGCTATAGGCTGAGTGGATCCAGGGATGTGCTCAGACTCATGGGAATACGACTGGAGCCCAGCTTATGTGGAGGAATTTGCAGTGAATATCCAGCATGATCTCAGCAACTATTCATTTAAGTCTTGGCTCTGCTTTCATCTGGAAAGTCATGTCAATGATCCGTGGCTGTTCCGACTTTCAGTAAACCAAAGTCGACAAAGTCTCTTGGCGGGCAGCACCGAGTGAACTCCCTGGATGTCGGAGCAGCTACGTGTTACAGCTGAGTTGACAACCCTGTGATTATTGCAGTATCACAGAAACAAATTGAGCCAAATAACAGCTCACACAAGCAACTATATAAGTTGACAACAACTCAGAGTTCTCCTTTTCTGATGCTTTAGCGTCTTCTATGGTTAAATTATACTTTGCTTTGGGTGGGAAATCTATTTCTTATAATTAAACATTCTGGCTTGTGCTCTGCAGGGATAGTTTATCCATCGGAATTTCTGGCAGGAGTTCTGTGAGCAGGTATGTGTGCTGGCTCAAGGAAAGTTATCCAATACTTAATAAAATGACTCAAACTGAATTTGATTTTCTTGGCTTCCATTTAGCAACAAAGTGCTTTAATCCCCAGCGCACTAAAGAGTTTCTGCAATTCAATTATAAAAATGAGACATCATACAAGGCGGCTGCAGCAGAAAATTTGTTCACATTTTTTAAACAAAAAAAAGGCGAGTGGGTATAGCGTTGATATTTTTGTTATGATTATTTTGATCATTTTTCCTATTATCATTCAAACTTCAAACTAATTTCAAACAATCATATAATTTAGGGCATGGAACATCAAGTCATTTTTTAAATATCTTTCATACGTAAATATTCAACTTTTCAAAATTCCAAACACTAATAAAATAAAATAAATAAAATCTAATTTTCCAAACTTTCATCTCTTCCCACTTCCACGAGCGTTCAAATAGAAATGGCATTCCACTTTTCAAGCACTTACCCAACCTTCAGCTACTTCAAAATGGATGATAATTTGTCTTATTCACCACTCCTCCACACTTTGAGCTCAAAACTTCAGCCCTACTTCAAATTATTCAGAGTTTGGCCATTACAGGATCAACAGAGTCCACATAGCTTTCATGGTTTTCACAATGTTAAAACTAAACATTAACAACTTTGAATAGCTTTCAAACTTTTCTCTTTTCCTTCTGCATACTTTCACATATTAATGTCATTCTACTTTTGAAATAGTCACAGAACCATCAACTATTTTTGGTACCACTTCCTATTGATTGTCACCTAAACATTCAATAAAGCGTGACAACATTCTAGCCTAAATCCAAGAGTAAGCCCAATTTTAGGAGAAATGAAATATAGCGTCTGTGATGGATAACAACTCTCGTCTCTGTTATGGCAGGGAGCAGGGGCATTATACCATCTTATCTCTGAGAGGAGAAAGGGAGTGTGTGTGCTCCTCATGGTGACATATGTGTTTGTGGTTAACAGAGATAAGACAGAAGTGAGTGAGCATGAGGTCATGTTGAATCCTGCACTCACTTGCTGAGGCTGAGGCTGAGGGAGTCTGTTGCTGCTCTGATCGTGTTCTGTGCCTCCACGTGGGTCATGTCCTCAGCGTTGGCATCTCCGATGGAGACTACCCAGTCTCCCACCCCAACACCAGCCTGAGCTGCTTTACCCCCTGGGGTCAGCTTGAGAGAGAGAGAGCACAGGGGAACAAATCAGACAGACGCGCATGGATGAAAACAGAGAAATATTCACACGGCTCGCTGTCACAAAGAACAAGTATTGTGTGGATTTCAACTTCCTTTTCTGATAATGGTTTGGTGCATGTGCCAGATATCTACTTATTTATATTGACCAAAAGGGCAGTGGAGCGTATACGTGCTGAACTCTTAGAACGCTCCTGCTTGTCATGTTCCTGCATGCAGATCTGTTAGTTAAAGTAAGCCACCTCTGAATGTATTTCCTTGAGAAGGAAGACCTCGTGCTGTGATTATGCAGCACATCATGTACACTCTGAGGTCTCGCTCCTATCTGTTCATGATATTTAAAAAAAAAGACTAAATTACTGCTTAAACCTTTAAACACTGGTAATAGCCAAAAGTATACCACATAAAAAAGCAAATCTAAATATATATTCTAGAGAAATTAGGATTGAATAAAGTCCATAATAGAACCCCATACTTTTTTTAAAACTATGGTGTTTTCAAGATCTCTTTTATTTCTTTTCATGCTGGAAGTGTTGGAGTGTTGCGTTTCCCCAGAACATCCTCATATATTTGGCATCTTTGGAAATTAAATCTTTGGAAACTAGAAAAGAAACCTGTAGTGTTTGTGAAGATTGGCTCCTTTGATGGTTACCTCCGGCTTTAAGAGGGTAATCAGAACATAAAAGCTTAATTTGAACATGTTTGTGAACATCCTGCATGCAATTTCAGAGAGAATTGTGTTTTATGTTGGCCACATACAGGTACATAAACACATCAATTCTGTAATATACGCCTGTTAAATTTTAAACCTTTCCCATCTATTTCATTTGGTCCCATCTAAAAGAACATAAAACAACTTCAAAACATAAACGAGTGTTCATATGTTTCAAACAATTCAATGACGCCATCATCATCTGATATCGACCAATGATGATTGCCTTTGCACAGCAAAATGCAGAAAAACTACACCAAACCAATCATGTTCATTAGGTGATGTCTGCTAACACTCCATCAACCGGGGGAGTCTGTGTGTCTGGAGTGACACAAGATATTTCACTCAACGCAATGTGGAGTGGGAATTATAGGTCATCATGATGTCATCGGACTATGATATACTGCAGATGTGACCTCGACTGAAAAAGGAACTCATTGAAGTTGTTGCAGACAGAGAACATGTGTTACACAGACCCACGTCATTTACTGGAAGGAGCCGTCAAAACAGGTAAGTCATTGACCCGTCTCGCTGACAAAGGGATGACATCATCCTCAGACACACTGAGTCAGGGTGAAGGGGTCTCATTACACGCAGGAAGCTCATGGCCCAGCGAACATAGGTAATGACAGGTTTTCTACACATACACCACCGTCTGCCATATCCTCCAAAACCACCAACATCCAGTTGCCAAAACACATTTAGAAAGGCCTTAGTCAGCTCATCCCTGAGGTGTAATGAAACTCGAAGCTTGTGTCAAACTCTCAGATACCAAGACTACAAAGTGTTTGCCATCAGATAAGCGAGCGAGCTCTAGGACTCTCTGATGTCACGGATCCCTCTAACGTTCGCTCATCAAAAGGCTCGACGGAGGACTCGGCTTCAATGAATCTACGTTCAGCTAAGCTATCACACTCTGGGCTGTAATTCAGCGCATTAACGTTAACGCTCGTGAAAGTGAAATGCGCTCTGGAAACCGACGACGCGCAAAGACATAGAAGCATAGAACACCCCGCCTCCTATCGAAACCTGGAAAATCTAAAAATAGGTAGAAATACGTTGCGATCCAAGACACATTCACTCCGCCCAAGTTCAGACATCAAGTTAATCGACTTTGATTTGCACTTACTGGAAACAATTACAGAGAATAGTAAAGGAACAATTTCTTTTAACAACTTCAAGGAGTTCAAACTGCTTTAAGTGCAGGAAGAATCTGTGGCATGGGTGCATGTGACGTATTTATGAAGGGTCACAGCCACTAAGATTCATTGGTCAATTACTGCCAACATAGCTGATGGGACGGAATCAACCACAAGATACAACGCAATGAGAGATGAGACAGAGTGAACAACAGAGGGTATGGAGAAATAAAGACTGTAGGTAAAGCGTGTCTGTGTGTGTTTGTGTGTTGAGTTAATGATGGACACAGCCACCTGCGGTACTGGCTCAGGTTCAGAGTGCAGCTGCTGCCTCACTTGAGAAGGCAGAAGTTAAAGTTGCTGTGCTCAGACCTTTGGTTGGCAGGGGGCGAAGGGAAACCCTACACCCCCACTGCAGTTTGTCAATAGGATGGGGGACAGTGGAAAAGAGGTTTTCTCAACGCGGCCCGCTGCACCTTACCTCACAGCAACCGGGGCTCTAACCAGGATGACCCAACAATGGTGTGCAGCTCAATTATTATGCTGTCGCAGCCTTTAGATTTTCCCATACGTGATTTGGACAAAGAGGCAGCAGCACACATGCACACATTTACCAGTTACATGGTCCACTTCCTCTATTGGGGAGACATGTCAAAGTCAGGGTATTTAAAAAAGAATATATATATATATATATATATATAAAAAACATTTTCTAAGATGTACATTGTACATACTGCAGCCTGCCACAAAAAAAAGGAAAAAAAAAAAGAGAGTCCAACTATAAATACTCTTATTGAGAGAGCGTTAGATAACAGATTCATACAGACAGACATACCCGCCTGTTGGTGTTTCATAAGCAAGCTAACATGAAGTATGAATAGCTGTTTTTTGTAGTATTTGTACTCTTGACTTTTATATTGGCAGTCAGTGAGTAAGTCTACATTTGTGCTGCTGGCTCTTTGTTAAAATCGTATGTGCACAAATCTCATAGCTGCGGCCGGATGATAATGTAACAATTCAGCTGCGCGATCGGTTCAGGCCAGGATAAACAATGAAGCCGCTGTGGGGGAGTGACGCAACAGGAGATCAAGATATATACATTGAGTGCTTGATATTTTTTACGCTTGATCTTAATAGCAGTTCTTTTCCTTGGAGTATCCTATCTTTTGTCTTTATTTTTTTGTGAGATAACCAAGGTCATGATTGAGCTGTTTTGCACAACAATTTCCTGTGGAGTTTTTTTTTTATCTTATCTCATCTTATATACACACACACACACTCAGAAACAAACTAGCGATAATGACGTTGTCGTAAGGCATACAGTGCAAATATAATTGTAGCTCATTTCACGTCATATTAGTGGAGCGCCATAATGGCACGACATCAACTTTGTGAATGAGATTGAGGTTAGGGGGTGTTTTCTGTGTTGAAGCACTCCAAAGCTGAGCAGCAGAGTTGTCAAAGATGCTTTGGTATGCCAAACAACTTCAAAGCGTTCATCTTTTTACTTTTTCCTTAAATGACCCTACAGGAAAGCATGATCCCATAGTCGCCGTGGGCCTCCTGGACAGTGAGCTTATCCAAAGCTGTAGTTGTTCTGAGCTTTTTCCTGTACGCCAGCTCACTTTTAGTCTTTCCACGGCTATTTGGGGACCGAGAGATAGTCTGTCCTTACATCACTCACACAGCACAGCTGATGCAAAGCCATAAATATCCCTCTGAGAAACAGAAAACCAAATCTGCTAGTATGTGGTCCCCAATAACGACTGCGGTGAGAACACCTGGCAGTAACTCACCTAAAAACACCGCCGCGCCGATCACAACATAAGAAATTCACATCCAACTAGCCACAGAAGAAATGACCCCTGTGGGCAATCTATCAACCAGTACTGAATTATTAATTCACCCCTCTAAGAAGGCCTCTTTTCCCTGCTTGTGTTTGTTTATGAGCATAGTAATGTAAAAATCTGACAGGCACACCCACAGAGACAGAAACATAAACCTCGATGACACATCCAGCTGTGCTGGTGCAGAGATACTCACAAATCTCACGGCTTGCTTTTTAACGTGACATCATCTGTAATTTCCTCCAAACGTTTGATTTCAGAAGAGTGGCATGTGTTTGCCGACAGAAACCAGACGGTGCACAGGAGGCTCCATGTTACACTATCGTTATGTTTATGGAGTCATAAAGTCGCAAGATCTGGGACTGATATAAGGACAGACTCCTCAGCGGAAGTGCGCGCTTACCCCAAAATAGTAGACTAAAATAAAACAGAGTGGGATGGTGTTAGGTTTTGTACAATTCTGGTTAAAACAAGGTCATTTGAAGGTAACGACATTTAGCAAGACCACTGTCTCAAGCTCACAACGCAAAGGGGACTATTGACTATTGTGGGATGATATATTTAATTAAAATTGGTGTATTACTTCTACAAAAAAAAAAATGTTGCAAAACATCTGATATTCTAATTGCTGGATCCGCCCCTGAATCTGGATTTGCACCACCCTTTAATGAGCTCTTCCTTGAGCCGCGTCCCACACGTCTGGCTTCTGTCAGAATGAGTAATCCTGCATAAAACAACAGAGCGACCAACAGATGCTGGTGATGCAGCACAACCTCCTGAGTCCAAGGAAAATGGTCATTGAGGAGTGGAGACACAGTTGGCTATTATACCAATAAAACTAAACTGAGGAAATCTGTTTACACATAAACGGAAAAGCAGCGGTGTCGTTTCTGAAGGCGGGTTCAGTCTCTGAAACGCCCAAATAGCTGCCTTGAGATTCAATACCCTTCCAAAAAGGATACTTACTACAGTAGACACACTTCATTTTGACATCTGGATGATGTGACCTTTTTGAGTTCTGGCGCACATGCATGAAAAGATTGCATGCAAGAAATGAAAACCGCCCTAGAGCACAGACCCTCGAGGACCCATGCGGACCTGCAGAGGCACCACGTATAATTTAGTCTTAACCTTATCAAACGACTTAATTATTTCTAGGCTACTATGGCCAGGTTCAGGTATAGGTGCAGTCTTAAGTGTAGGAGAGGAAGGTTTGCCTTTATTTCTTTATACCACTTATGGGGATAGAAGAGCACAACTGCTTAACATCAATGTTGACTTTACTGATAAGAATTTCATGTACATCTTGGCCAAAACGACCCATTTCACAGGGAATTGCTACAACATAAAGTAAGAGGTTGGGTTCACTTTTTGCTGTTGTTAAGTGGGTGTATGTTCCGGCAGGGGAAATGACTGATGTGGTCAGCAGGTTATTCATTTTACTGTGACCTTAACAGTTTGTTTTGGCAGCATCTCCTTTCCTCTGATTTCACTGGGAAAATATTCCTTTTAGATTGGTGGAGTCCATCATCTGGAGAAGGGGGGCTGGTGATGAAGTGTTGAAGATATATTAGACACAGAGAGGACACAATAGGGTTGTCTGTGGGCAGCGACAGGGTGGATATGAGAAAAATGCCAGGAATGCTGAGAAAGCACAACGTTCCAGGCACACAGACACTCGAGGAAGGAAACATTCATACAGCATAACGCGCACCTCAACTTTCTAAATCAATAGACTATTACTTTCACTATTTACAACAAATCCTATAATTGATCACATATCAGGTTGCTGGTGATTCGTTATCAATGAACAAAAGAACCCTCAAGCTTGATTTATGCTTCAGCAGAGTTTCACCTTTAAGTCTAAGTGGACCGATGCAGCAAAGGGTGTTATGGGAAAACTAAGGATACTAAATCTTAGAAATGCATCGCACAGTCCAGGATCAATGTAACTGCTTCAGTTGCTCAACTTCCAGTCGGGAGGTTGCAAGTGGAAACAGAAAGCAGATAACATGCCGGAAAACAAGGAAACAGCAAGAGTGAGCCTACAGAGGAGCGTTTTAACGACAAACTCAAAAACCACTAACATTTATATGATCCCTCAAAGAACATTTGTTTAACAAAAGCCCTGCTTTAATTATGTTTAGGATGCAGTGAAAATTCATTTTTGTTGGTGGATTTCCTTTGTTTCAGTATAATTTTGTTGACTGAATTTGACACTGCCCCCTAGTGGACGTGTAACTGTCTACACGAAAAATACGTCAATATGTCAATTTCTCCTCACAACACCTGCGCACCTTCACTTGACGAGCATACAGAGGTGACAATAGCGGCGTAAGTGGTAATAAATCCAATGATAGTTAATCTTTCCAAAACCAAATCACTTGCAGTCATTGAGCTTATCTGATTGAATCTCTTTGCCTTTGAGCGTTTTAGAGAACCCTTTGTGCTGTCAATCTGCATGTTCTCCACTGTGTAATCTCCTTTAAAAACAACTGTCTGAGCAGAGATTCTTATCTCAGAGCTGCAAACCAGTCAAGACCACCCACTAAATTCATGAAATGGAAGCCCGGTCAGGGCAGGCTTTACTGTGACTGTTTGTTTCCAGTCAATATGGGACACTGTATATCTTTGCGCTTTACATCCCGAGCTGAGTCGTTACCATCCTGACTGACCATGTGATTCAGTCCGAGACATGAATGTCGAGCACTGAGAGGCAGAGACAGGAGTTATGAAGACGTGTCAGATTTTCTGAGGCCTTGTGGACTGCTGCAATAGTCGGTGTTTGCCACTAAGGTTCCGAACACAGCAGTGAGCTTTTCTCCTTACAGGAGGCCACTATGAATCTTACACCAGGCAAAACAGAATTGCCTGTGTCCACCAACATAATTGAAGGCAGGAAAAGCTTTGCAGTACAGAAAATGTATGTTATATCTTTTTGTCAGGGGTGAATATGTACAGCAGGCGAAAAACATGCAAAAAACATGCGAAAAACACGCGAAAACTCAAAAACTTGCTTTCTGCTAACTGGCGGATTAATCAAGACAATACAACTCAGAGTAATTTGACAACCAACACACTTGAAATTCCTTCCAACGCAAGTCCTATCAAACAAATCTGGGTTTGTTTTGGTCATATAAGGGTTTTTGTATCTGTTTGGGTAGAAGAAAATGGGTTTTGTCATGCATCCAAGGAGAACATTCTGTTTCTGAGTGTCATGTCTGCCAGAGAGCAAAGGAGATAGAAGACGTGTACTGACAAGGCTGGTGATAACTGCTGCTCTCACCACAGGATTACGTCAACTCTCTGCCTCCACACACACACACACACACACACACGTCTTAATGTTATACAACACAGTGCAGACACTCTGGGCTTAATCAAAGCTATACAAGATAATTTGACAGCTACCCAGAAACATTGAATTAATAGCTGAGATAAACCACGATGTTCCTCCCAAAGCATTATCCAGCGTGTGAATGATCGAGACTGTGGGATAACATTTTGAGGCCAAGACTGACTCATACATTACTATTCAACCATAAATACCTCTAAATCAAGAAAGTGCAAATATTGAACAAAACTGATTCATTAATAAACGCAAACAGAGCCAACATTTATAGGTCATCGCAGCCTCTGAGGTAGTAATACATCAAATCCATAATAGAATGCTAGTTCAGTATGCGCAATGGCTGGCAGCAACATGGAATGATTTTATGTGTGTGTGTTTGTGTAGCAAAGCAGCACTCACTGCACTTATAAGGCTTGGAAAGTGGTTGCTGTTCTCGTCAATAGCAACTACACTTCATGGAGCATTTGGAAATTCATTCGATGAAGATGCAGCAGCCTAACACGGATAGCACGATGTTCCAAAGCGCTGCTAATCAAACAACACCATGTCCTTGTGTGAGACGAATATTATGATTCTAGAGACGTCAAACAATAAGACTCGCTGGAGGAGTGCTGCCAAATGTGAGAATGTGAGCAATGTGAAAATAAACTTAAACGGGGTTGTTATCATTCATTTACTATCCAAGATCAACAATGGATGACATGCGTACAAGCACAGTATGCTCTGTTTACAGGGAAACATGTAGCAACATGAGGGTGACTTGATGCAAGAGCACTAGTGATGACAGAGAAAGACGAGAGCAGACTCCAAGAAGACAAAGTTATAGTTTCTTACCCTTGACACAGTGAGGGGCATGCTGAAGTCCTTGCCACCCTGCAGCCTGAAGCCCCAGGGTGCCGGGCCGCTGAGGGTTACGGAGTAAATATTCATAGCCTTGAAGAAATAAAAAGAGGAAACGGTGAGTTAAACACTGGGAAAAGTTAACAGGGTTTCCAAGGCCTTCAGTTACAAAGGAGTTTGTCTTTCAAAGAAAATCATTGAATCTTGCCCAAAGTTGTGTTTTGACAATGATAACATTTGAGTTATTCATCCAGTTAGTCTAATCAGTTCATACAACTTTGGTGTGTTTGAATGCCTATTGGAGGAAACAACCAAAACACATGAGTATCAACGGTGAGCTAAAGAGAACGGCAACACTGCTATTATTCTTACTCATGTACAGCAAATACATTGTGCTGTTTTAGTAAGATGTTTTTTTTTTCCCAGGTGTATTTACCATTTATCTGTGTGGACATAAAAAGATGAGATATTTGTGTTATACACACAACTGTTATTGACTTGAAAATCTGTAACTTTGTCACCTGTTTGATTGAAATTTCCGAGGAGTAAAATAGGTATTTCCGAATTTCCAACAACCCTGGGAGGTAGCACGAGATACATCACGCCACATTTATCCCCACACAGAGTTACCGTGCCATCCGAGGTGAGAGTACATATGGAGCTACAAATCAAAAAGCGCAACAGTGCAAGCAAGGTCTTATATGATCCATTAATAACAACAACAACAGATTTACCTCGTAGCATTGCCCACAACACACAAACTGGCCCGGATATTTTAGAACATTTCATGCCCCGGGTGTCAAACAACGGTTTAAACTTGACCATAACAAATTATACAGATCAAATGGCATGGCACCAAAAAACAAGAGCAGGTCATCTAAAGAACCAAGGACAACCTGAAACATGACAGGACTATGTCACTTAGTCCTACATGAGAGTCCCAGCTGTACTCCTGACCGCTTTACCTGCACTCCAACTCTGACTCCTCCTCATTCTCATCACTACCAGGTATCATTGTGGCTAGCTGTGGTGCCACCACGCAAACCTACCTTATCCTTAAGGGCCGGCTAGCAACCCAAACCTGAGAGAAAGCTAGAGAGCTGGTAAGCTAAGGCAAGCAGATTCTGTGTTGGCAAACCCAAGCACCCCCCGACTGTCGGTGACACAGGCAGGCCCTTGCCTCTCCACACTCCTCAGAGTCTATATAAGGAATGTAAAACTACACCAAACTATTTCAGCCCAACACCCACATGAGTCACGGAGAGGAGGGGGAGACGGAGAGAGGTAACATCAAATACCCATATATTCTGGCAAAAGCTGTGCACATAAAAGCCAGTGGATTGCTTTTTTTTTTCAAAATAAGTGTACTTGTGAAGTGGCAGATGGCCACGACTGAAGCAAAGCTTATGGAATGCTACATTCCTTCCGGAGGGTACGGAGAACAGTACAACCAAACCAGCAATTAGCTTTTGACATCAAGCTCTTAAAGCTACAGGGGCACTCGCGTAACAAAAAAAAACGTAACCCGAAAAAAGCCAGTGCTTTCAGATTACGGGAAAATCTTAAATACAAAGAGGCACTCAAATGCAGATAAACACAAGCTCCACAAATGATCCCATGAAGAAAAGCAGGATTCTGCCTTTGCACTAACAGAAACTGCTTAAAAGGTTTTTACTGATATTCATTTATTTTTATGTGTCAGTGTACGCTTAATTGCCATTGCCCTTTTTCCCCCAAACACTTTATACGATTGTATAAACAACTTACAGGAGTTTTATTGAGATTCCCATGCGGGAGCTTACATTAACAAAAACTTCAAGAAGAAGAACATAAAGACAACAAAATAAACAAGCACAATTACACAAAAGTCTCGAGCTAGGGTTTAAAAAATATTATGCTAGAAATTGCTGTATTGATTTTTTGTATCAATATCAATCAGTAGAGAATTGAGATAGATAATAACTAAATGGAATCTTAGGTTTCTAGCTTTGTAGTTCATAAGTTGTTATAGAAAGAAAACATGCTCAATTCCTCCCTGGTGTAATGCATCCACATAAATAGAAAGTAGCAACAGATTCAATGGAACAACACAAGTCTACGAAAATGTAATAACCAGAATCATAGATTAGTTTGGCGTCTTTTAGCCACACATTACACACATTATTATTACACATACTTCCTATAAAGACGTCTGGGAGCCAAGAAAATCAAATTTGAGATATCCTCCTTGAGAAAAACAAACAGAAAGAGCTCACCAACAGGTAACAGAAGTTGAATTATAATGGTGAGAGACAAACGCAGGTGTTTTGGGTAGATTAGAGCAAGGTACTGGAAGTACCGGCATGACTCATTTGTGTTTATGTTAATTAAACCCAATTAGATATGAAACCAATGGAGAAATAAATCACCAGTGTGTGTGTGGTGCGTTCACTGACGCTGTCCATGTTTGTGGTGGGCTATTTATAATCTGCTCCGGTGTCACTTTAATGTTCTATAGGAACTCGTAGCCCTGATGACACTGTTGTATACCATCCTCCCGACAAAGAGGCGCAACAATGCGGTTATTTGGCGTTTTTGCGTTGGTGCAGGAATCGTTTGAATGTTCCACACTGCTATCAACGAGTAGGCTGGTAACAGGCTGAGGCTTGTTGATAACGCTGATGAACTTCGGCTCGATTATAGCCGAAAAAAGTTGGAGGAGCTCGTAAAGTTTGTACCGCTACAATTAAAACGACCACACGGTGTACTTTTACGCAATGTAACGTGGAGATACCACATTAAGCTTGCTCCCCGCACTCACAGGAATGCGTTGGTGTGTGTGGGGGAATGAATTAACGTACCTCTTGTCCCTCCCGGTGCTCGCCAGACATCGTGGGTCGGTGTACCGGATAAAGAGTGTGTGTCTGTCGGTGGGCAGGCTAACTTTGGGACTTCCTTAAAGCGGACGTCAGGAAGCTGCCGTGTTCCCCTCCGTGAGCAGCAACAGCGTTCATTCCCTGAAATTCCTTATAGTACGAGCCCGCCCCCACGTCACAGATCACATGGGCCACACTTCATTTACACTTCGAGCTGCAATCAAAGGAAACGAAGCTGGTTTAAAGGCGTTAAATCTAGAACACTAGGGGCACAGTTTTCATTTTACGATTCACATTTATAATGATTAGTAGATTCGATTGATAAGTTGCTTGTATTGCTCATTGGGCTACAGGTGAGAAAGCATCAGGCTTTCAGTCTTCATTTTAGTGTCAACTTTCTCACATGAATCTCTGTCTAAACATGTTGTACTAAGGTGTTCTGTGGTATTTACTTCTTTCTATGTATGAGTGCACACTCTCTCATTACTCCATGCATAAGAAAATACACAATTCACCATGATTCACCATTCACCACTGATGATAATTCACAGTTCAGCATGAGTTAAGATTCACAATTCACTGTGATTCATGACCACTCAGGATGCTGAGATGATGCGTGAAATCCTTTGGCCGTATATTTTTTACAGATTCTTTACAGGACAGAGAGCTGTAGCAGGAGCCCAGCCGAGGGGGCCCCTGCAGCAGCAGCCATCCGGGACGCCAACATCAGTCCGCGTTGTTGTTTCCTCCTGATCCACATCAGGAGGAAGCATTTGACCCTGTGAACCATTGTTTCCTTTTTCCGTGTTCCACGTCTAAACTCCTGAGCTCTTTACCCTTTTTAACATTTGAATTTCATTTGAATTTTAAGAGGGCAGAACAGGAGCCCAACCGCGGAGGGCCCTGCAGCAGCAACATCAGCCTCAGCAGGGACATACTGTATTAGTTGTCTGTGACCTGTATCTACTGCACTGTTTTTTTCTGCGTTAAGAGCTTTTGGTTTTGGGGAGAGTTTTTGTCTTGGTTAGGTTTGTTGTATAAGTTGTTTCTGTACTCCTGAGCTCCCCAGCTTAATTTCTTTTCAAATATGTTGGATTTTGGTCTTTGTTCAATATCAATATATTTTACGAGAAAATTGATAACTACCAATGTTTCAAATGTTTACTTCAACATATGTAGTCTCAACGTTTATTGCACTGGTACATTGGTAACATCTAAAATAGAGTAACATTAGCTCTAACGGAGGCCTTGAACACTGGTAAATGAATTTGTAATTGAGTACACTTTATCGCAAACCGTTTAGGGTAACTTAAATTACTTTGGGTAAATTGTATCCTAGCATTTACCTCTAACGTTGATGAAGATTGGTCACAGCTTTTTAAACATGAGCTCTAACCATGTTATACATTCTTCGGCCAGCAGATGTCGACAAACTCAGACATAACAGAGCAGTTCCCTCTAGCTGCTCCCCCATCATCATCATCATCATCATCGTCATCATCACAGCAAGAAATCATGAATCATCACTAAGGACCCAAGCTAACCTAGTTTAAAACCGATTTTGCATCAGTCAGTATTTCACTGACCACCGAACACCAGGTAGAATATCTATTATTTAAATATCATTTAAAGCGGCTATTTTTGTTGACGTTGCAGAAGCGGGGCCCAGTTTGAGGCTTTAACAACAACATTTAACATTAGCCCTCTCTTAGCCAAACCTAGCAAGCTCAGCTGAACTTATAAACACTTTTGTGAAAGATGGCTGACAACGGAGCACACCCGACTGAAGAGGACCCAGCCGCAGCTTTCCTGGCTCAACAGGAGAGTGAGATAGCGGGGATAGAGAACGACGGTGATGGCGACGGTGACGGTGACGGCGACGGCTTTGGGGCGCTGGAAGAAGCCGGTGACCAACCGCCACCCAACTACGGTAAGTTTGTGACCGGCTAGCGTCAGCTAGTGGGTCAGAGTCAGTCAGTGTTGCTAAAACAAGCTAGCATGTACCTGGACTTGTTCGAACTAGTTAGCAAACATCCAGTATGCTACAACTGGTGACACTGTCGGCTAGTTATCGGGTAATACTGGCCAATACAGTCGTTAGCATTTAGCCAACTGAAGTAGTACGGTGTTCCGGACTGACGAGTGTCCATGTTAACTGATGACGTTTGACAAACCGGTGTATGCTTGTGGTGTCAACACATGTAGGAATCAGTAAGAGGTCGTTGTTTACGAATGCATTATTGTTGTCCCATATTAATAAGACTAGTATACAAACCCAAATGATTATCGTTTAGAATTTTAGCTTTCACCAGCAACAAATAAAAAGACATTAGTAGTGACATTTTCATGTTTGTGTTCAAACACGTCATAATCGTATACAAATTTGCTACAAGCATAGTAATAAAGGAGCAAACATAAATATGCATTATTAGTACCACAAACGCCCCCATACTCCTTGACAATGCCCCTTAATCACTGGTAAATAAATTGGTCATTAATTAGTTCTGTTTTGTTTTTGTAAATGCCCAAATAAATTCCAGCAAACTTTATGCTTCAGTGTGTGGCATTTTTAATTACCCTCAAATGTTACACTTTAGTAACACATTAATATTTGAGTGTTAAAAATGTGTGTAACTCTTACTATTAAAACTATTGGATTGTTTTTGGTTTTGATTATTTTTTTGATTGATACAGATTTCCCTACCATGTATCCTGATCTTTGCTATCTTTGGAGTCTTTGGGCTTTTTAATACACTTAGAACCAACCTCCAACTGAGTCGGGCTGAATTCACCAAATAAAGCAGGTTATCAGTGTCTGTGTACATTTTGACCCTGTAATTAAAGCATTGATATCTTTTGCTTTTTGTAATTAAGATGTCTCAAATTCTCTGGGACTTAAATTTATTACTATGATGGATGATACTACTATGATTGTGTGAGCAGTAGTAGTAACCTCATAGTAACTTTGCTTCCGCTTCAGAGTTCGTTATCAGATAAAGCCCAGTGACCAAACAGGTGCTGCTGCATTACTGAGAACTTAAAGCTTAGTACACTCCTGTCAACTGACAAACAGACACTGTAGAGGACTTCAGCAACCAGGAAGGATAACCACAACACTCCTATAAACCAAAATCTGTCCTTTTTTTCTCTGGTCATGTTAGATGAGTTTGTAGAGGACACTCCTACAATGAACGGGGATCTGTTTCAGGTGAGCTTCATCATCAAGTTGATTCTCAAATTGTATCAAGTGTCACTTAATGTCTTTCTGTGTATTTCCCCTTCATTTTTGAAAAGCAGCTTTGTAGGCTATAATCTCCGTTCTTTAGGTTCACCAGAGTATTTTAAGCAAATAAATGTTGTAATTTCTTAATGTTTAAATATATTTAATAATCTCTGAAAAGGAGTCCAATGGCCCAACAGACAGCTATGCAGCCATTGCTCAAGTGGATCAGCTGAGGCAGGAGCCAGAGAGTTTACGCAAGTGGAGGGAGGAGCAGAGGACTCGCCTGGAGGCCTTAGGTGAGCAGAGATGGGAGCGGATGATTTATTAATTTTATCAATTCATATGTATTCCACGGGTTTCCATAGAAACATGCCACTGATTCCACACTCATGAAGTGATTACTTTAAGATTGCACAGAACATGCCCGTGATGCTAAGTTTACTGCACACAGAAAGTTACTTTAAAGTATCTTTGCGACCTACTGCTTTTAACCAACAAGACCACTTAACTGGTGTTTTATCTCTATCAGGTACTAAATTGAACATTACTCCTGAATTTCTCAATTGCCCATCAGTCCACTATACTCTAGCTTCTTGTAATGCTGTTAATTAGAAAAGCAAAATACACGTTACATAGCCTCTCAATCAGTACTCACGTTTTGTTTTCCCCTGCGGCAGCTGATGATGGTAATGCTTTCCTCCTCCGGTGTGTTGAACTTAGACATTTACTTCTGTAGAACCCTCAGAGCTGAATCAGTCAGCTTCTTTCCACTCTTTTTTTCCTCTTATGGGAATTCTGACTATGATGTTGTCTAATCCTGCAGACTCAGCATCCAAAACAGCAGAGGCAGAGTGGAGAGAGAAAGCCAAACAGGAGCTTGAGGACTGGCACATACACCAGAATGAGCAGATGGAGAAGAACAAGGCCAACAACAGGTTAGAGTGCCACATTTCCCACATTAACCTGTTGAGAAGAAAACAGCATATCATTCAGATTTGGAATGTAAACAGTTTTTATCGTGATCAAGATCACACTAATTATATGGATCAGTTGAAAGAAATCTGAAATAATCGTTTATAAAACATTGACATTTCAACAACATACTGAGCAGAGACTTTTGTGTTTCTGCATCAAGCTTTTATGGATTGTTATATCAATGCACAGATAAAATTGAGGACATGAAGACTTTTTTTGTTGTTGCTTATTTTGTATGTAAATCCTGATACTAGGTGTTCACATTTTATCAGCTGGCAGTCAGCAATGTACACTATGCTTACAAAAATGCTGCTGTTTCCTTTTCTTGACCCGCCTAAACCCTTCTTTTCTCACACTCTCCAACAGACTCTGTCCAAGTCTGGCACGGTATCACTCTGCATCTGTCACTTAGTTTAGGCCAGTTTCTCCCTCTGTGTCTTTAGAAGCACTGCGAGACAATCCTCTGAAGAGATATTACCCCAGTCTTGTGTATACACTCCATACACACAGAAATGAAAACAGGAAACCAGCTAGCTACAAGGAATGGCGACATGGGACTGAATCTATGCCGCAGCAGTGGAGACATGTAATCTGCATATGGCTGAAATATTGAACAGATCCACGCTGGTTTATCAGATACAGTTGCCCAAAGCAGCCCTGACCAACTTTGTTCAGTCTTCTTATAAATTTAGCTGAGTTCCATCTCATCAGTGGCTTTCTCTCAGTTGCTTAATTGTTTTTCTCATGTAGGCCCTAACATTTCTCTGCTTGTGTGACACTGAACATGTTCTCCTCTCTTTCTTTCCTGCTTTCTTGGCTTTGCCTGCCTGCTAGGATTGCTGACAAGGCTTTCTACAAACAGCCCAACTCTGATGTTATAGGATTTGTGTAGGTTTAGAATTTTTATGCTCTTTAATATTGTATGATCTATGCCCCTCCCATAACTGAAGTTTTACCGATTGCATGCCTCAACTATAAAACCACTTAAGTCTGCGATACAGTTTGCGCTTGTTGAATTTGCATTCGTTATATGCAGTCTACCCAAGTGTTTGTAAGGTACAGTATCAAACCTGGCTCTGACAGATTGTGCGACTGACAACAAGAAATGCATGAATTTATTGTGTTATGCACAGCTGCTATGCTTGTGATTGAACTTTGTGGTTGAGCACCAGATATGGATCAGACAGAGTTTATAGATTTGGAATTTCCTGTGATGTCCCTCCCAGATTTGGATTTATTCATATATTTCCCTGGTCTCCCACCTGTAGAGCGTCAGAGGAGGCTTTTCTGGCAGATGCTGATGGTGATAGCCCAGGGTCTGAATGGGAGCGAGTAGCCCGCCTCTGCGACTTCAACCCGAAAACCAACAAGCAGGCAAAGGATGTCTCTCGGATGCGCTCCGTCCTCATCTCCCTGAAACAGACCCCAGTAGTTCGCTAGAGCAAAACGAAGGAGGGATTTTGTTTCAGAAACATTGCCTTTTTAAGTTTCAACTCCACTTTTCGTCACAAGAGTTTTTATGCCATTTTCCATACATTTCTTGGAATATTTATAACCTTTGAAAACCTTGTCTTTCTTAATGACTATTACTCTAAAATAATATATCCAACCTCACAATTGGGGAAAAAAATGAAGGACAGTTGTGTTGTTTGGACGCAGTTTGCTGATACACTCAAGAAAATATTGTTACTGTAAGTTTAACATGTCCTTTCCCTTTAACTTAAACATCATTAGGTCAACTTCAGTTGCATGCCTCTACTATTATTTTGTACCAGTTTTGTTTTTATGTTGGCATAAATCTTGAGCATTAATTCAGATTGTTAAGCACTGCTAAGGATTTGATTGTAACCACTTATGCCTCGCATCATCATTGCAAACACTTCACTTTTTGTTGTTTATCACTATATTTAAAGGTAAAGAGCATTTTTCTCACAGATCCTTTAACAAGCCTGTGGCCTTTTTGATCTCATACTCATGTTTTTTCAGCTTGACCAAGTTCCTTCTCAATTAGGCAAAAAGTCTTTACAACCAAAGGTGTCTGTCATCTAAATTTTCACAAGTAAAATTAATGGGCTGAGCTAGATTCAGTTCACTGACTTCATCAGAACATTTTATGTACCATTTGTGTTTAACACCAACCTAATGTTTTAGATTTATATTTAATAGCAATGTATGAGGTGTCAGTTTTAAGTAACAACTGTACATTGCTTCACAGGTTGCCTATTGGGACATTATGAATCCTGTAAAAAAAAAACAATGTTTGAAAAGGGAACTGGAAAACAATAAAACAAAAAACAATGGGACGGGAATGCCTGAAATTTGTCTGTCCTAACATATTTTTCAACTAACATACAACATCCCACGCAATTATACGGTGGAGTAATTTGTTCTAAGGCTGTGTGAGGAACAAGTTGTAAATCACACTCAGCACCCAGTGATACATTTCTTTTAAATACAGTTAATTCCTGAGTATCCATTCTATCTGAAACACATGCATGACAATCACTTCAGATAAAACTTATTTATATCAGAATGTTAAGTCACATGTTGGTGTGGCAGACATGATGGCGAAGAAAGAAATGTTTTCTTTCCTCAACAGCAAGCACCAAAAATCACTTCATTAAAACTACTAAAACTAGACCATGCTTGATGTGAGGCGTAATGTGTGCAATCCATAGTGTCAAGGGAAAATTGTAATGGCATTAAGTGAAGCTTTATATTTTATTCAGTTCATTTTGACAGGCTCATCCATCCATCTTCATTGTTTGGGTTTAAGTGCTGTTGCAAAGACACCAAAAATTATGGCGACAACAGTGAACCCTTGAGCAAAGATTCGTCCCCTCATCAGCAGCTGGGACTGTCTGGTTTTTCCTTGGTGGAAGGCACGGAGACCGTAAGCCAGAGCTCCTGCTGTCGCCAAACAACCTGGGCAACAGAAAGCACAGGACGACTTTACGACCAAACCAATAAAAATCTGTTGACATGTTAGGAGAGGAGACGCCTTATTGTATTGTAATATTGTTTTCGCTAAATAACATAAAATCCAGATGAACAGCAGCTGTGAAACTCCAACGTTACAAACATTTGGCTAAGTGCACAGTGTTTGCTCTAATGCTTCTTAGCCAAAGGCTGTAAAACATCAGCTAAATTTAACTTGACTACAAATAAATTTTTAGTAAGTTAAGTATTGTAGAAGTTTTGGTTAAAATCGGTTGTGCTGTAACGTGGGCTGTATAACCTTAACCAGCTTGAGGACTCACCTATGGGAACAAACGGATTCTCCTTGGTTTTTCTGATAAATTTCGCTTGAAAAGTTTCTTCTTTGACCTTCGGCAAAGGGCTGAAACCTTCAATGACCGGAGGTTGAGAAAAATCAAACGGGACCGCTCCTTTCGGCGGTGTTTGCGGTGTTTGTTCTGGTGTCGCAGCTGCCGCCATCTTGACCCCCCCTATGGAAACTAATGAGGAAGTAATAAAGCGGACTTCCTTTCACTTCACAATAAAAGCCTCAATTTCGGCCTTCAATTTCTTGACTCAAACCCTGTAACCATCCAGACGTATAAACTACATTAATATATGAAATAATAGTGTCTGTTAGACAGTCTTCACACTAACTAAATGTCTAAACTATTGGATTTCTTCAAGCGTTGGGACGATTCGTAACGTTTGTGTTGAAAATTGGTTCAGCCCTCAAAGATTTTGCACGCTGAGGACATCTTCTGGTAAAAGGTAGAAATTTGGGACGATCCTCAGAGGGCTGAGTGGTGTGTTTTATTAACTAAATATTAGATTTTTTTCTATTCATGCTTTAAGGGATGAAGATGAGGGTCTTGGTCCACGCTCAGACTTCTTGACAAGCGTCTTAAGGAGAAAGCAGAGGCTTAGAAGCAGTCAGCCAAGAGGAAGCAGCTGAAAGAGGAAGATGGGAAGATAAAGGGCTTTGATATTTTGTCAAGGAGATGGCCAAATGTATCATTTCTGATAAGCCATTTAAAACTAGCTGTAAGCCCACACCAATATAATTTCAAGGCTCCCCATGGTGTTCTCAGGGCGAGATATGTTGGGCACTGGTCACTGGCTCTGGAAAGACGTTGGTCTTCACTCTGCCCATCATCATGTTTGTCCTAGAGCAGGAGGAAAAACCTAATCCTTCATCAGTCCATAACGAGTGTTGGCGAGACAAACCCATGGCATCACTGTGTGTTACTGCAAGTTGCTAGAAGAGGTGGGAGCTCCTCATCAGCGTTCTGCACTCTGCATTATCAGAATTTCTGTCAAGGAGCAGATGGGAGATAGTAAAACATGGGATCCACAGGATGATTGCCACCCCTTTTTTGTCTCCTGTCTCTGCTTTTCTGTTTCATGTCAGTTTGTTTGGTCTGTTTTTCCATTTTGCTTTAGCAAGACAGTAAAGGCCTTTCCACCTAATAGTCTAAATTTAAAATTGAATTTAAGTTCTTGCACTTGTTCTGCAAAGCTAATGTGAAGTTAGACAGGTCTCCTGAGGACATTAAACTGAAGAAAAAAGTTCAACTACAGCTCGAAAATGAGTAATAATTTGACAGGATAATTATGCTACATTCTGATATCTGTCTGAGTCACATGACCCATGTTTTACAAAATGACACACAGAAATACTTTTCAATCTTTTTATTGAATATTAAGGTAAATATTTCACATTAATACAGGCTACATAAAGTAGAGCCACTATACGACATGAAATTTACTCTCATTTTAACCCTTTTTAGTATGTAAACAATTATACATGTATTTACCACTCTAAAAGGTTCTGATTTCTCTCTCTCTTTAGGTAATCATCAACTAGTTCTGGGCCAAGTTTAAATAGCTACTTCATGTAGAGCGCCCCCTGCAGCCCAAGAACAGTGTATGTGGGTTTAATTCAAAATCGCTAAACTACGCAGAGAATGGATCCTGTTGAACAGGTGATCACGCATGTTTGTTTGCATCACATCGGGACACTGATAACAGCCCTCAACCAATTTTCCCTCCTTATTTGAGATAGGCACATCAAAGAATGGCGTCAAGAGAACTTCCGATTCTTCAACCTCTGCTCTTCACTCTCTGGTCTCTACTAAAGTTAACAAGTTGCAGGTTTTCTTTTTTTGTTGTCTTATTCGGTCTTATTCGTCAGTTGGTATTTCATGTTTGCGTTGTGGGTCATGCTGTGTGCATTTGATTGCTGTGGACGCCGCCTAGTTAACGTGGTTCAGGTGCACGTTGCCCACATGAGGTGCCCAGGTACCAGGCCACACCTGCACAGAGAGACACCAAGAAGGGACAAAAGCCTCTGTTACAACAACTGTAAAGAAATGTTTTATAAACTATTTGACAAAAACCACAAATTACCTGCTGCGGGTCAGAGTTATCTGCGTTATTTGGGACCACTTTGATTATAGGGCTCCATGCGGGGTCACCAGCGTGCAAGCCATTGTACATTGGTCCCCCTGGCCCCTCTGCCATGGGAGGATGAGGGGGCAGCATGGTACCGCCGTACATTGACATAGGCATCCCCTGAACAGAGACACAGGTAAATCATACGACTGTGTACACACAAGGAAAGATTTATTTTCAGTAGAGGTGAGACTTAATGTTACCTTTGGGAAATCCATGTAACTGTTGGGCAGATGCTGAGGCTGGTGGTAGTTGTTAGCAGGGTTAGCAATGCCTGTGTCGTCCTGCTCCATAGGCTGATGCTGAGAGAAGGCCGACTGCTCTGCTTGCAGCTGAGGGTGCATCATGTGGCTGCTCATCAGAGGCTGGGACCAACCAGACATGGCCTCTGTAAGAGAGTAACCATGTCAGTTGAGTACAGTGGTAGAGTTGTTCCGATACAAGTGCCGGTATCAGAAATATGTCCGATACTACAGAAAATGCTTTTATCGGAATCGGCGAGTATGCAAGTCTATGCACCGATCCGATACTATGTAATTTTACTTCACTTTGCCCCATTTAGCCCTCTTAAAGGTTATAAACAGGTAACCAATTCTTCACCAATTCTTCGTCACTGCTTGAAAAAATAGGCAATGAATCAAATGTCTAATACAAATTTATGGTTACATTTATATCAAAATAGATAAAAAGAACTATATGTCTATTATATATTATAATAATAATAAAAAACTAAATTCAAACATATTTAATAATATATATTTATATTTAACTACATGCAACTATAACCATCATTGCTGAAGAATAAAAAGACAGGAAAATCCTTTCAACAAGCATTGTTGCACTCACCTGAGGCACTGCCAACTCCAAATGACCAAATGCCTCCCTGTCCAACAGATGCCGTGTAACTGGTGGTGAGCAAAGGTGGGTTAACCGAGCCCGTCTGCCTGATCCTAGCCAGTCGCTCTGTGCCGATGGGTGGTGGAACCTTCCGGTCCTGCTGTGTTGAGCTGCCTTGCTTAGGCTGAGGAGGAGGGCCCACTGCTGAGGCAGAAAGGGCAGAGGATGACACCGTCGATGGAGGTGGTACGGGAGACTCACCTAGTGGATAACAAAGGTTAGAGTCAAGGGGGAGTGGATCAAATGTAAACAAGGAATGGGCATAAGCAATAGCAAGCAATGATTTAAAAACATAATCAAAACAATATAAAAGATGTGTCTAAGAAACAGGTACAGCCTGTTAAAATGTGTTTACAAACAACGGTTCAATACATACCTGACGTGGATGCGCTCCAAGGGTGAGGCGAAAAGTGCTGTCTGCTGAATGATGGTGTGCCAACAGCTGTATGACCATGCAGATAAACTGGGCTGCCAGATATACTCGTGGCATAGCTGGTCAAAGCTGTGGGTGCACATAGATGTTACTATGGATTTTTCAATCAATTCTTTTGCATAATGTATAGATGCAAACCATTTGTTACAGCGCATGGATGGTTCTACTGCTGACTACTGCATGTGTCCTTTCTTGCAAATGATTTTACTGTATTTTGTTGCACATCTTCTTTTAAATGTAGTTTTTAGACAACGCTCAACAGAAAGTTACACATGCTATTAGTTTGAAGCTTTGGGGTTTTTTTTAATTTTGGTGCTTGAAAACAAAGCTATTTTTAAAATGTAACCATGGTTAAATATTAAAAAGATTAAATGTATGAATCATACCAATAGGGCTGTTGACCATCCTCTGGGATGCAGAGCGGTAGCCAGGGGCTTTGGAGCTGTCAGGAGGAGGTGGGGGCATCATACTCTCCATCTGGCCCATGCCCATGTAGGCTGGGGGAGCAGAGTATGACTGCTCTGGAGGTGAGCGAGTAGGCAGATGGCATGCACCCCACACCTGATTGTTTCCCACCTGTGAGTTGTGAACAATCACAGAAAAGTCCAAATTAATGTTGCCCTCAAGCAACAGCAAAGAATCATTCTTCTGTGAGTCAAAACACTGCATAACAAAACATGAGGTAAAAATATCTATTGGTAAGAAAACTCACCTGGTTACTATTATCAAAGATGCTGCTGAAATTGAAGAGGCCTGCAGGACCAAAATTAGGGGGGATCTGCTGAGGCTTGCCTGCAGTGGGCACATGCTGCATTTGAGAACCGTTCATCATCCCCAAGTTAGCAGAGACCTGAAGCGAGCCAGGAGCCTGGGCTTGTGCCTGGGGAGGCAAACTTGTGGGCTGCGTCATCTGATTTGGGTTCTGTTTAAGGGTTTCTTGCTGAGTGGTGAGGGGTACAAACACAGATTGTTGTTGCTGCTGTTGCTGTGTCTGCTGTTGTTGTAACTGCTCGGGCAGGGAATAGTAAGGCCCTGGCGGCTGCATACGGTGGGAGACTCTGGGTGCTGGAGCTGAGAAGTGGGGTACAGTGTTGTTGGGGTGTGTGACATTGTGTGAGAGAATAGGAGGAGGTGCTGTGGGGAGGTGGGAGCTAGGCTGTGGGTTAAGAAGGGGCGGTGGAGCCTCTGTGGACGGTACAGAGGAGGGAGGAGGAGGTAACTGCTGTCGAGGTTCTGGCTTGGGAGGTAAAGCCATGGCAGGGGCAGGGAAGCCGACAGAGCTTATGCTCTCACTGACAGAAACAGACTGATTCTCTATTGGCAGAGAAGGCTTGTCTTTTCCAGCAGGGGCAACAGAACTGGGCTCTGTTTTAGTGGGCTGGTTGGGGGGCTGTGACATAGGTCCAACTGGTTGCTGAGAGGCAATGGGAGTAGTTGTAGCAGGACTATGATGGGCAGGAGACCCTGTGCCTCTAGCTGTATTACTACAACTAGGAACTGTGGTTGCAACAGACACCGGATTGACGACGGCAGGCTTAGGATCAGGGGCAAAGAGCTGTTTTCTGACAGATGAAGGAGTAGGGACACTGGTCTGAGGGTTGTATGGGGTAGGATTAGGAGTATTATGAGGCGAGGCTGCGACTGTTGATGTGTTAGGAGTGCTGGTGGTGACGATGGTGGTGAGAGCGGGTCCTGAGCTGACTGTGCTGTTGTGCTCGCTGTGGGTAGATGAGCTAGGTCTAGTCTGACCTCCTGTGCTGTTGCTCCCTCCATTGTGTTTGGGAGAGCTGTTAGCGCTACCAGGACTCACAGGCCGCACAGGGAAAGGTCCCCAGGTACTGGCAGCGGGGGAGAACGTGCCACCAAACTGAGCCATTGGCAAGCGAGGGTGTCTGATCTGGTGCATGGTCTGAGCAGCCAGTAGAGCAAGTTGAGGGTGCGCATACGCCAAAGGGAGAGACACAGGGAAAGGCTGTCTCACATTTGATGGCAGCCCCTTGCCTATCTTACCCCCAGCCTGAGAGGGGGATGAGGACGAAGACGAGGAGGATTGGAAAGAGACCCCTGTGGAGGTGACCAAGGAGCTCAGGGCTTTGGACCCAGTGGTCGCACCACTTGTGGCCCCCGTGGGACTGGGAAAAGAGGCTGAAGTTGTTTTAGAGCCTGGGGCTCTGATGTGGTTCCGGGGGATGAGGTCCTCAAGCTCTTTGGCTGGATCTTGGATTAGAGCGTTGATCAGCTGGACTGCGTGCCGTGTAGATTCTGTACCCCCTCTGTTACAACAAAGCACACGTTGAATAAGGCGCTACATATGTGTTCATATGCTGTACGCAACAATCATCCTGTTCACTTCCTTCTTATCTTCTGTAAAAAATGGATTACCATTTGTCAGATTGAAGCAAACACTGCCTGATTAATACAATTTTGTAATGGACCAGTATCAATTACTAAAGCATACCGTCAGTTCTGAAAACATGAAAATCTAACAGTATCATAGTGTAACAATATTTCAACCCACTGTGTCTAAAATATGAAGCAAGTTTCTGACGCTCTAATGTATTGCATAAATTTTAAAATGAATAAAACACGATTACCTTAGAAACAATTTTAAAATCAATTGGTCATTTGGTCTTTGCTCCAAAATGTTCATTCTGCCTGGCCGATTTTTAAGTTGCATTTCTGCAAGTTTGCCTTTACTTTCCAAACACATTGAGACAATGTTTCCTACATAAAAATCTGGCTCGACATCCCACTGCTGCTTATACAGCAAACTGATTGTTAACAAAGTACAATTTCCTCAGCACTGGCTCTCAGCGATGTGGCCGACAACTGTTCAACGCAGGACTGGTAGTGGGTAAGATTGTCACAAAAATTCAGATAATGGAGAGAGTCCCAAGGTGCTGTCTACTGCTGTTGTGACAGTGAGCTGAGCTGTCAGAGGCAAACTGAAATTTTGTCGGCCTGCATGGCTCCTACTGTTGAATCTTGTCGAATCAGTTACCATGTGCAATACAAAAAAAAACTCCCTGAAAATTGTGACTTAACTAACAAACAAAAAGCTGAAGTGAGCAATAGGAAAAAAGCTTGCAGTGATGACAAAGAGACTGATATTTGCTGTCAATCAATTTAGTCAGCATTCAAAATATCGACAGGCCAGTCTCATTTGTTTGACTAGATGGTGAAGTAAAAACTCAGGGGTGAAATATCAGAGGCTAACTGGAGAAAACATTTTGGGATGTCCTTCAATGCCTCGCAATCACTCATTCATACTGTAAGCTGTATACAAAAAAAAATTAATGCGAGACTACAAAACAAACTATAAATAAGAAAACATTGGACAAGGAGCTACAAAAATCCTCAGAATGGATGTGGACAAAATACGGCTTGACTTTCCTTCTACATTCACACATAAACCCAATGTCCCATCCTAACAAACAATGTGGGACTCGTCAGCAGGAATGAATGACATCATTCACGTCAACCTCCAGTTGTATTGCCATTCTATCCCACTAGAGGACAGCCTTTTTACCTTATGGTGATCATCCTCTCCCCATTCTTGTCTTTCTGTTTGTCCACGTCAATGTGAGCACCCGTCACATCCTGGATGGCTGTGATGTTACAGCCTCCTCTGCCCATGATCCGAGAAACCACTGAGGCAGGGACAGACAACTTCTTGGATCTAAAAAAGAAGCAATAAAATTCCCACTTTTTTAGTTCATGCTGGCCAATGATAGCAGCTGTGGTTGTGACTTGAATTACCTTATACATGTTTACCCGAAGACAAAATGCATTTGTTAGCTGTGTATGTGACCTCTGCACATGTTCAGAGTGTGTACAATAAACAATAAGTCAAACAGGTCATATGTGTACATCTGAAACCATAATCCTTCTACGCGTGAAGAACAGAACCCAATCACAGGTTTCAAGTTAAAGAATATAATTAGCTAAATCACTGACCTTCTAACCACTTCTTTCCATCCCTCTTCTCTCTTCTGGCCTCTCTTGGGGCTTGTGAGGCTAAGCTTACTGTTTGGTGAGGTGACAGGAAGGGACATGGTCTTAAATGGAGAGGGCAGGGAGTTTGGGGTGGAGTCGCCTGTGTCCGGAGTTCTGCGTGAGAAAAATTAAGTAATGTTCACATTAAACTCACCACACAGTAATGAATATACAGTCTTCCAATAGAAATACTGTTTCATACTTGTGAAACATTTTAGTCCAGCTCAGCTACAACATCAAGGACTCACTTTTGCGTTGGTTTTGAGATTGAGACGGTGACCTTGTTTTCAACCTTGCTGTCAATTAGTGGCTGTGGACAGTGTCTCTTTTCTGGTCCGGGAAGGAGGGCCTGGCACTGAGCTGCTGCCAAGGAGGGTGCTGAGGAAGAAGAAGAAGAGGAGGAGGAGGAGGAGGAAGAGGCGGAAGAGGTGAGGTCAGGGAGGTAGTTGAGCTCCTGACTCTTGCCCCCACTGCTGCTGCTCTCACTGGCACAGTCGGTGCTATCCAAGGGGTCGGAATCGCTGTTGCCACCTGTCACTCCTCCACCCCCACCCCGTGGCTCACCATGGATCTTGTTCTTGTCAGCCTTGTGCTGTGCTAGTGCAACCTAAAAGGAAGACGCTCAGTCAATGTCACCATATTTATATTTCCATAGATATTTCTAGACTAAGTACTTTTAGTGTGGATGTGAAATAAAATTCAAAATTATAATCAGATCATCAGACAAGACACAATGCCATATCATTAAAAAAGTCCTTGCTTACTTGTGGATCCTGTAATATAATAGGCTCATTTGGTGAGGAGTCCTTGGTCTTGTTCTTTTTGTTCTTACGATTGGTGCTGGGTGTAGTAGCCACACTTGCTCGCTTCTTTCCAAAAGCTGCAGTGAAAGTAGTGGAGGTGGCGGATATACCAATGGTGGTGGTGGTGGTTGCACTTGGAGGCTCAATTGGAACCTCTGTTTCTGCAAGCGAGAATTTCAACAAACTAATTTCAGGGGACGAAGACCACTTTTGCATTTCTGCACACTAAAAGCATGAGTATACATGTTTCCATATTCTGGATCTCAGTTTCTTACCTTCCGCTGAATCCTCTTTCTGCTCCTGCATCTCAGAGGACTCATCCTTGGTTTTCTGGCCCTCCTCTTCCTCCTGCTTCCTCTTCTGCTCCTCTTTCTTCTTCTTGCGTTTCTCCTTACGCTTCTCACGCTTGGCAGCTAGGGCCTGCTTCTTGCTCTCCTCCCGAGACTGTAGGTCAGATATAACATACAGACATGTGAAAAGCATGTCTGTGTTTATCCATGCTGGATATTCAGGATATTTTGAGCCTCCAAAGCATAGCCACAGTCTTTGAAATTACCTTCTCTAGGTCTAGCTCCTTGAGGAGTATGCTTGCATTTTTGTTGGCCTCAGCTGCCTGCTGGTCTTTGGCTTTGACAATGGTCTCCATGCACTGGTGGCACTTCTTCAACAGCTCCTGCAACAACAAGGAGCAATAGGCTGCGTTTAGACCCACTAAATTTACCACTTATTTTCTCTAATTTATAATAGCAGACTAACAACTGGAATGAGAATCACAAACTACCTTGTCAGCAATGGTGGCTATATATCGCATGCATTCAATATCTGATGGGAACTGGTTGACCTCCTTCACAAGGTACTGCACCACTTTCACATGACCCTAAAATCAAAAGAACACTCATAAGGAACATCCAAAACCGCCTCGTAACAGTCATACAAAAAATCACAACATTCAAAAACAGGGTTATGATCAACTCTGCACCTTGCGAAAGGCAGCCATAAGTGGAGTAATCTTGCGGTTGTCAGCTGCATCCACATCAGCACTGGCATGCACCAAGAGCTGCACCACGTCAAAATGACCACCATTGGCCGCCAGCCAGAGGGGTGTGTTCCCTTTCTTGTTCCGAACGTCAATATGAGCACCCCTGCAGAAAAAGGGTAGCGTTCTTCAACGAATCACAATATCAAATCCAACCAAAAAGCTTTTCAAAGAGGCTTATGCTTAAATCAACAAAAACACAAAGTTTAAATATGCATTAAAGATTCTGATTCAACCACACCAAGAAAACTGCCAAGAGCAGAAATGGCACTTCACTAAAAGGAATCATCATTCAGCTGGATTCAAACTGAGAATAATTCTAGACAGAAACAGCAAAGTACTCACCGATTAATAAGTAGCTCACAAAACTTGTAGTGGCCTTTATCGGCAGCAATGGTCAGTGCAGTGTCTCTTGATGAGGGTACAGGGGGGGCATTGACATCAGCACCTTTATCCAGTAGCACTCGGCCCACCTCTGCATAGCCTCCTGAAGCCGCCTCCATTAGAGGGGTAAGACCAGTCTGCATTGAGAAATCCGTCAAAAAGATGGTCAGTGGATACAGGTCCAAAAAAACAAAATAGGCCTTGGTAGTCTTCTGATAATACAGATATTTTTTTGCTTTTGGAATATATGTTGCAATTATAATGTTGGGATTTCCACTTGGTTAAAAACAAAAACAACATATTGAGTTTCTGAAGTGATCATACTTGACAACACAAATAGGAAACCCTAAACACCTACTCAGCCTGTTTACTATTTGGAATAATTACAGGTCATCTCTACTCAAGAGTGCTATCAAGACAGTAAATTTATTCTGTGGGCCATGGGAATAACTATCTGGACTTCCTCACCTTTGCACGATGCTCTACATTGGCCTTACGATCCAGCAGCAAACTGACAACCTCAGCCCGTCCCTGGAAACAGGCTAGAGTGAGAGCTGTGTTGCGGTTGGTTTCAATTTGGGCATTGATGTCAGATCCCATATCTAACAACAGCTTCACTGCTGGTACGTGACCATTCATGGCTGCCAGCATCAGAGGAGAGATTCCCAACTTACTGCCAGTCCTGATGAGAAGTACAAAAAATAAAATAAAAATAAGGTGATCAAACTAAAATAATACTGATCATGTGTCATGAAACTGGTCTAAACAGTGGATATAAATATCATACATTAAAAGAGGGCTAACTTAGCATCTCACAATCAGCTCGGGATCCAAATTATGGCCCTTCAAAGATTTCCTGATGAGGTTATTAATATTTTAATGAACTGTCAAGATTCTGGATTATAGCAACATAAATTCATAATTTCCAGTGCACCATTTATCACAGCTACAGAATAAACAAATACCTAAATGTTTACATAAAATGTATCCTCATTTATGATTCAAAATGAATCAATCTACTGTTACAAGAAAACTTGAGGAAAAAAAAACTGTACTTGTTTGATTTGCTGGATTATTGTACTTATTTTTCTCTCATATTGGGTTTATGCATTCTACACTGGGTCTATCGAATGGACACATTTTAAGTACTTGATACATTAAGATGTAATTTTAAAGGGAAATTGATAGTATAAATATAACAATATTGGACTTTTTATCCCAATAGTATACAACAGTGAACTTTTGTCTGAATACGATTTCATATTGCATCCACACCTTTCTTAAACTCCTTTTTTTGGTGAAATCACATGACTGTAATAGTGTCTTCTACCATTACTAAGCGGCCAAAAACAGAAAAAAAAGAGATTAATGTGCCCAACCTGGAATTAATCTCAGCCCCAGCATTGAGGAGTATCTTAATGATGTTAACATAACCCCCAGAAGCAGCCAGGCTAAGAGGCGTGTAGTCTGAAACGTTGCGGTGCTCCTTATTGGCTCCCCGCAGCAGCAGCAACTCCACCACCTAACCAACAAAAGACACAGTTACCCAATAAACTGTATTTTTCAAAGTAAATGTAAAATGCCAGTATTTTTTTTACCTCCTGTCGTCCCCCAGAACAAGCCAGGGAGAGGGGCGTGTCTTTGGTTCTCTCTGATTGAGCCTCAATATCGCCCCCTTTGTCCAGGAGCACTTCCACCACTCCTACATGGCCAGCAGTAGCAGCCAGGATCAGAGGAGTAAAACCTGTGAAGAGCAGTGGAAGAAAAGTGCTTCATAGTCACTGGTAAGAATAACAACGATGAATGTTTTTAGTACATATTTTAAACATTTCTGCTTCACACAATATAACTTCATGGCCTCATTTCAAACCTTTTTTGTCCCGGTGCTCAATGTTTGCTCCCCGTGCAATGAGAACAGACACCAGTTCTTCATGTCCTCCTGCACAAGCCAGCGTGAGCGCAGTGTCATGGTTACTCTCCGTCTGTGGGAAAACAAAATCACTCAACAGATTAGAGGACTCTATACACACTCACATAGGAGGATTGTGAATATATCACTGCGAAATTTATGATTTCTAAAGTGGTTAAGTGGTAAATGTGTCTTACATGTGCATCTATGTCAACAGAGGGATAGAGCGGCAAGACAGAGGGGGGTGATGCAATGTTTGCAGGCGTCTGTGTGGGTGGTTGGGACAGGGGTGTAGGTGAGGTTGTAGTGTTCAGCATGGGCACACGACTGCTGACAGCTGCAATACAGACACAAGAAACAGGTAATATAAACATTCAAGTCAGGCACAAAAACAAGTATTCAGAGTGCAAGAGTAACAAAAAATACCTCACGAACAAATAACTAACCTGCCATTATGTCATCCAGCGTGTCTGTGAGCGTCTGTGCAGGTGTTGCTACCATGAGCCCATCTGGAGCCTGCTGAGGTATCATTGCAGGGCTTAAGCCAGTCAATTGTTGACCCTGAACTTGGCCCTGTTGTTGCCCTAACATCTGCTGCCCAACTAGAACCCTCTGCAGCTCTGGGCTTGTACTTCCCGGGTAGTCTGCAGGATTGTAATCTGGCAGGGGCTGAATAGGAACGAAGGCAGTCTGAATAGGTGGCGGGGGAGGCTGGGGGT
>OMNV01007566.1:40184-101496 GCA_900303265.1 Brotula barbata
TGAGCCTGGGGCGAGGGGGGTAGAGGAGGCTGCTGTGGCGACTGTGGCCCATCCCGATAAAGGATTGTGCCCACCTGAGGCAGTTTAGCATAGTCCTCATCATCTCCCTCTGCCTCTTCTTCTGTACCTTCCTCTTCCTCCTCTTCTTCCTCTTCCTGAAAATTAATAAAAATATACCTCAAGTCTCTGAGATCAAAATCACAGAAATTGGAGTTTATAGATGACATTTGATAATTAAAGAACGGTTTATTTACCTCTTCCCCTCCCTCTCCTTGTTGCTCCTCCTGTTCCCCATCTTTATTATCCTCTTCATCTGTGTCGGAGATGTAGGATGCTTGGCACACAGATCTAGGGGGACAGGGCCTTGGTGTAGATGTCGTACTTCCAGGACCCGGGCCTGGGCCCTGACTCTGCCCAGGCTCCTGCTCCTCCTTCAAGCCCTTTGCCTCCATGTACTCTTTGGTGAACTGTTGCTGTGTTTTCAGCTGAAGCTGGCGCTCCACCTTTTGCAGCTCCTTCAAGATTTTCTTCTTCTTCTGCACCTAGGTAAGAAACAGCCATATTTGTTTGTTTAATGAACTTAACTGTCCAACACATAATCAAGTCTGCATTTTCATGGGCTGTACATTCTGTCTTTTTTAAAACAAATACCAAAAAGATGACTTGCAAGTCACATCTTTTATAGTATAGATACACTATGGTTTACCTGCTCCTCTCGGCTCTTCTTCAGCTCCTCAATCTTGTCTTTGGTGAGCGGCTCCCCCTGAATGAGTTCTAGCGACTGAAGTTGGGCCTTTTCAATGGCGCTGATCCTCTGGCCCAGCTCATTTAGCTTTCCCTCCGTCTCTTCCACAATGCACTCTAGGGGCTGGCACAAGTGGAATGGTGGCAGGGGCTCTGGTTCAGGCCCCCGGCCTACAGAGTTGGGGACACCGGGCTGAAGGGCTGCCTGTCTCTGTTTGGATACACCTGAATTTGTAGGAAAAAAATGAAACCTGAAGATTAGGACTAAAAAATAAGGCATACCATGACTGGACGGAATATAGCATTTAAGTCTATAGATCAAATATATTATGAGCACAATCAAGGTGACCTCATGTGATAATGGTTTCCACTGATCACCTTTGCTGGAGACAGAGGGAGGAGTGGCAATGTTTGACGGGGCTCGGTCTGGCTCTTGAGGGGGAACCACCATGGCGAGAGCTTGGAATGGGACACGAGGAACCTGTAGCAGAAAGGGACATGTCAGTTCTATATAATCTAAAATTGCCATCTATTATGAAAGACTTAAAGTAAAGAGATTTCTCATAAAAATACAATAAAATGTCTAAATGCCAAGATTACCTGAGAGGCATCTTGCGAAGGGGGGGTGAGCTGGGAGAGATCAGGGGCTGGGACAGACAGGATGTTATTAGGGTAGTCCAGCAAGTAGGATACCACATTGGTGTGGCCACCCTTAGCAGCTTCTATCAACATGGTCGAGCCATCCTACAAAGAAAATACATGGATTGCAATTATACATTGTCAAATATGTGCATATAAACAAACATAGTATCAGTAGCCTGATCTTTATCCAGCATATGTATATTACTTTAAGTCTATGTGTAGGATCTGCCCCATGTGCCAGTAGCAGTTCCACCACGGCCAGATGTCCTCCAGCACAGGCAAGAGACACCACTGTGTGATCATTATTGGCCGTTGCTCTGTTCACATTAGCACCTACATGAAAAGAAGGGAAAACACTGATAAATTCACATGTATGACTTTATACAATGGAACAAGTGTACCAGTGAAGCATTATGTGTAGCAAAACTTTTCAAAGGTAAATCAGGTCTAAATTAAATAATTACTTGTGATTTTAGTGACAACAACTAACGATGACTGCACCTTTGCTGATGAGGAACTGCACTGTACAGAGGTGTCCCGCCCTGGCGGCCTTCATCAGAGGAGTCCTACCTCCTTCAGACTCATGTTCCTGGGGGACAAAAACAGAGACGACAAATTAAGGTTGGTTCGGTCCACAACTCAAAAAAAAAATACACTGCACTGCCAAGCTACAAGAAAACAACAATCCATTAAAAAAATAACAAGGGGGCAAAAACTGTGCAAGTCTAATGTGTACCAGGTTGGCTCCAGCCTGTAGCAGCACATCAGCAACATCAGTGTGTCCATTTTCGCACGCATACGTCAACGCTGTGTCACCTGTTGCTGTGGTGGCATGCACATTTGCTCCTAATGTACAAAATCAATAGATTAGAATAGCATTTGCAGTAAGAGATTTTCTTTTCAAAACTCATCTAAGCATCATTCTGTTCTCTTAGATCTAATGCTTTACCCCTTAATTGGCCCCACTCACCTGCAGCCAGTAAGTATTTGACCAATTCTAGGTGGCCTTCCTGTGCAGCTTCCATGAGGGGAGTGGAGCAGCCTAACTCGATATCAGCGCCAGCCTTGATTAAAAAGTCAGCCACTTCCAAGAAGCCTCCACAACATGCCAAAGTCAGAGCTGTCTCCTGGGTCTCCTCCGTCTGAGCATTGATGTTAGCACCTGGACAACAACAGCACAGTTAATTACTATATTTTATACAAAAGATATAAAACCATCTTGCTTTGATGTACAAACTTAATTCAATGCAGACTCCCTTGACATTATAATTATTTGGCCCTTTTGTACTTGTTGAACTTAACCATAAAGCATGAACGCAAAATTGCTACATTCTTTACATGAGATTGCCTTTTCAAGCACAAGTAACAGTATTCACAAGCTATTGTTCATGAATGGTTATTTTTGCAATTTCTAAATCTATTGATACAATGCCTTCGGCCATAATAGTGCTTTTATGTGGTCTCAACCTTGTTGTGGGTATGAGACATGGTGAGCATATGCCAACTACATCTGTGCTACAAGTTGTATCATTTCATTTTTGGCTTCAAAAAGGAGACAAATATTTTGATAGAAGCAGAAAAGCCCCACAAAAGCTTAGAAGTCAGGATTCAATATACACGCATAAATGCATATGAAATCCTAAATCAAGATGTAGCTAGGGTCACAGATTACATTTTCATCGAACAACTGTCAAAACTGGAAAAGTTTTAAGTTTAAAAACATGGGAATAGGAGAGTACATTCCTTCACTCCTAGTTTACATCTTCCAGGTTGGAGGTTTAGCCTTTCTTACCTTGAGCCAGCAGCAGTGCTACCATTTCTTCATGTCCTTCTCTAGCTGCTTCCATCAGAGGGGTGTAGCCCTCGTCATTGACCTGGGCACAAACGGAACCATCATCAGACAGGAAAGCATAGTGTTACTTACAGTAAGCTGAGTCACTATTGTTGTGTTGTTTTTAATTAGATGGGCTGTGTGCAATATGCAAGTCAATGTACACGATAATTAAAAAAACAAAACAATCTTATTCCCAAACACGTTTTTCAAAAATGTGTATTCGCTTCTAGAATCCATTGAATTGTGCATCCATTGACTTCCACTGAATTATGCAAATCTGTCTTCACACACCTCTTCCAAATTGGCTCCTCTTTCTATGAGCAAGGCTGCAAGCTCCACATGGCCTCCACAAGCTGCAAGGGTAAGGGGCGACTCAAAAGAATCAGCTGGCATGTTGACTTGCGCACCGCTGTCCAACAGCAGCCGTGCCACCTCCACGTGGCCATCCTGGGACAGCGTGACACACAAAGAATGTAGAGATAAGCACCTTAACAAAAACAGTACATTGCAGTACGTTTTTGCACAACTGAGCCAAATATAACTTAATGTAAAGAATTGAGCCAGGTGATGGCATGATTCTACCAGGAAAACTTGTAATAGAAAAAAATAAAGCATTACCAATTTCATCTGAACTGTAAGAAATAAGGCCCCAGAGCATTGTACACAAGGACTGCGGGGCTGGTTGCCTTCATATTTGCAGCTCATACTTCAGTTCGCATGAAGTTGACTTTGCCCATTTTAATGCCAATCACTATGCACTTTTCTGGACCGCTACTTAAAGTGTCACTAAGTCCAAGGAAAACAACTAAGAAAGACAACAGACTTTGGTGTCTTAACAGTTATGATGATTTGGGTCAGATGCTCACCATGCAAGCCTCCATTAGTGCTGTGTGCATCTCATCTGTTTTATGTTCCTGATCTGCTCCAGCCTCTAACAGAAAACGCACCATATCCAAGTGACCTGCAAAGGGACACAAAATATCCTCAGTATAATTCTTTGAGATAGCTAACAATACTACTGAAGAACATGTTGATGTTAAATATTTAAAACGTAATATAGACTGCATTACTCACCTTTGTAGCAGGCGAGTGTGAGAGCACTCTCTTTGAACTCATTGGAGTGTGTGTTGATGCCAGCGCCATACTCCAGAAGTACCCTTGCCACCTCCACATGACCAGCACTGGCTGCCTCCATGAGAGGTGTGTGTCCATTCTCATTATGGTCCTCAATGTTAGCACCCTCTTTCAGCAGCACCTTCACTACATCCACAAAGCCACCGGCACATGCGTACGTGAGAGCTGTATTGCCTGTAAAGGCAAGGAATAACAGAAAGATTAAAACCTAACTGGAAATAAGGAGTGCAAAAATAAGTAAACGGAATTGTAGCGAATGAGGCGGTGTTTACCTGTGGATGATTGTGCATTAACATCAGCCCCATGGACCAGAAGCAGTTTGACGATGTCCACATAACCTCCACTGGCTGCAGCCATAAGTGGTGTTATGTCCCCCTTGATGCCCCGGTCCTCCACATTGGCATGCATGGCTAATAATACCTAGGACGAAAGATGAAATGATATTTTCAAAAAAACATGCATCTAAATGCCCTGTTCAAATAGGAACTAAACTTTTGTACCCATCAACATTTAATGTTAATTTACACGACAGGTATTTCAGGGTACAATTATAACACACAGCACTTTTATGTATCATAAGTATGTACAATCCCAATCAATTCTGCAAACTCCTTTTCACACACCTGTGCAAGTTCATAGTAGCCAGCCGAGCAGGCAAGACACAGCAGGCTCTCTCCTTCCTCTGTGTGTTCATTGACGCTCCGTCCCTCATCTAGCAATTTGCGCACGGCGTTCACGTCTCCATCTGAGCACGCCTCTGCTAAACTACGGCTGAAAATAACCAGACTGCTACAATTACTGCCAATGTGACAGGTGAAGGCACTTACGCCTCACAAATATGTTGGTATAATTTTAATCACACTTTGAAGGAGCAAACATACACAGATGCAAATATTTATGCAGCTAGGACTTAAAACAGGATGGTGTATAAAATCATGTATTGACTAGAGCAAGATAAAGTGACGTGCCAGAATGGGCGAGATACATACTTGTCAGCTTGGCCTGCATTGAGTGTGTTTTCAGCTCGCATACGGGTCAATGCTGCTGCAGCCTCATCCAGTGCACAGCTTACAGATGATGTCAGTCGCCGTAGCACCTCAGGGTCTGCAAAAGCTTTACCATCGGCAGTGGACAGTTTACCGATGCCTGCCGGACACCAAAAGGGCAGAGATGCATAGGGCAAGGCAAACCACAGGGGAGCACAACCACACCAGACCAGATGAAGAAGCAAGTCCAGTGCAGCCAATCCAATCCAGGGTTAGTAACAGCATACACAACAGGGGAGGGAAAAAAATCAGTTACACACAAGGAAACCACAAACACACACAAGCCTGTGTTAATATGGCCAAATATGCCGGCCATTTAAAAAAAATTATACTAAACAACACTGAGCCATCTGTAATTCTAAATTATTATAATTTTACCAATCAGCCGGTCAAATGGTGAGCAAGGTACAAAATATCATCAACAGCGCAACTATGTAAAGATTTGTTACCCCAACTAGAATGCATGCAGCAAGGTAGGTAATGTTAATCTCCACATTTGCTGAAACACGTAGTCGGCGATTAGAATCTGAATCTGTTAATGGTAGCAGAGAAAAAGGTCTCAGTCTTTGTGAATTATACATGCACAAGATGCACTGCATGTGAGAGTAACCGAAACAGGAGACAGTGGTCAGCAAGAGAGGAAAGCACAGCTGGGAGGAAAGTAAAAATGCCATAACGGGGGAAAAAATGTGATTGTGTATGTGTGTTTGTCATGAAAGAGAAGACCGAAGAGGGGAACAAAAGGGAAGAGCAAGCGGGAGGAAAAAACAACTTTTTCTAATGACCTACATTAAAGGATTTCTTTCAGGAGACAGAACAAGGACTGTTTCCCAACCAGCAAGACCATTCAAGTATGTGTGGGAGTTCATGTTATGACAGCATGTGTAAAACTGAAGCAAGGGGAGCCAGCAGAAAACAGAAAAAGTGTGAGCTTTGAGTTTCCCGGCCCCAGCCCCTATTCGCCCATTAGCCAGGCAGCAGTGAGTTCAGCCTTAGTGGTCCTCCTGTCCTGCGTTTTCAACATAAGGCCTGTGAGTGAAGCTAAACTTAGTATGGCTTTCAGTCAAGAGATTTCGCAATGGTCCCAAAGGCAGAGGAAGATATAGAGGTCTAGGAAGTTGATCATTAATGTTTTACTGTATTGTGTTTATCTCACAGAATGCAAACACGTCACATGAAAACAAACAGACAAAGTCTTTTTGAGGCAACTGACATGGAGTTTTCTCCTACAGTTATTTTGTTTTTCAAGTCTTGAAACACCACCTTCTCTAAAATGGCAGATTACACCAGAATAACTGTCCTTTTTCATATTAGATTTCATTGACCTGTTTCAACAACACCAACGCTAACATAACACTGAAAGATGGAAAAGAAATATCTCCTTTTATTAAATTGATGTTGATTTCAAGAGGTCTGAAATGCAACTTCAACACCAACAGATTTTGGTCTGTTCCTATTAAAACTAGTTACTACATCAACTAAGACAGATTATTACACCTATTGTGCTGCCAACATATTATGGATCTTAATAAACATCCTGTTTATCCTGGTAGCCAATTAAAAATAGCAAGACGTAGCTAACAAAATAACAAGGAAGTCGCTCCTTTGTCTCAGTAGCAGGCAATTGAACTGCCAAACATTTGGGCACAAAAGTGACGGGCAACTCTTTTTCCAAGCTCTCGGTAGCATCAAGGTCATATATTTGTTATATTAAATGCCACAAAAGTGGGCCCCAGCTCCTGAATGACCACAATGTTTATTAAGGTACAACATAAAGGTGTTTGGGGCTGTGGAATCAATTCCAAACCCAAGATGAAAGGGGTATACACAGTATGTTTATAGATAAGCACTCACACCTAAACTACATGCCTCAAAAACAGTGAAATATTTACACAGACAACAAGAATTTCTATTCTATTAAGTATCCTGAAATACAATGCAATGAACAAATTTTACCTGTGTATGGTAACAAATGCTTAATGTACAAATGTAATTAAATTCCACTGATGGTAGGATTCCATAAAATTACATCCACAGTTGCAGCACGATTAATGCCAACAATCTGATTTATGTACTACCTACATTAGCAATTATACATGGTTCAATCATTGGTTGATCAAAGCAAGTAATTCTACACTGACTAGTGTGACATTACGGTTAATGTCTGAAGGAAGAGCTTTTGTCGACAGGAAATGTGAAATCTGTTAAGTTTTCTTTTATATACTAAATAGAAACTTGCAGTGGTAAAAAAATTACTTTTTGCTAATAAAAACAACACTTTCTTTGCCATTTCATTTCATGATCTTACACAAAATGTGCCTAATATTGCCCTGAAATACAGTTAGTAAGAAATTAGTAGCCATTTGTGTGTTTGTAAACACACTCAGATTGTCTCACCTTTTTGACTATCCTATATGCTAATTTGAAGCAATGATGTGGGATGGAAATGGGACAGAAGATGCACATTAAATGTTTGCACTCTTGCTCTTACAGTTGTCTTACGCTAACTGAATTTTCCACTTCATTGGTGGTTTTTGATGAATATTTATGTGAAATCAGTTTTTTGATGTATTATGTTAGTTATTTGCATAATTTAGTTAGTTATTTTTGTTAATTCTATTATGCATGTACAGTATATAACAAACGAAACCAGATTGTATAAAAAAAAAGGTTTGCTAAATCAAAAACACCAACCTACACTGACATTCATAATCACTCTGAATATCGAAGAACACCATTGGCTGCTGTTTGTTTTGTCTATATGTTCTGTCCCTCTTGTGGCACTATCTGTCAAAATATTAAAGCTGTCTGGCAAGAAATCATGAGTTTATTACTTTTTAATTGTTATTACTATTGACGTACTAAATGGCGTGAAGCAATCAGTTAATGGCAGTTCTAAATGCTTTATTCTAATCAGACCAGCCACAAAGAAAAGTGAATAAATTTGAGATTAGCTGTTCGATTCTCGACATGGTCTCACTGCATGCTATGGAGGCTCAAACACATTGCAGCTTTAATCTGCCTGGTAATGTTCATAAGCCAGAATGAGGGCAGGAGACAAGGCCCTACTGGATAAATCAGCACTGTCCCTCTCACACCCAGTTTACATGTACTAATCAGACTAATTTATCCATATCACTCAAAACCATTTGCTGATACAACAGTGACCAAACCAGCGTAGCCTCCTTAATTTAATTTCAGCCTTAGGAGGCATAAACACCTAATTTTTTATGACAGGGGGTTGAACATTTCAAAATCAAGACAAGACACATTTTACGTAAAAGATTGGAGGTGTGTCTAAGCAAAAAGTAAGACCAGCTCAAGTAGAACAGGTATGGCCAGTGGGGGACTGGGCAACGACAACAGAGAGGTTAAGCCTGGCAGAGCTAAATAGGTTCAGGCAAGATAGTCATACCTGCAGCTTCTAGTAGAGCTTCAAGTCGAGTCTGTGTCTCTGGATCAACCGTCCTCAAGTCTACTCCATCTGTGGCGCTGGACAAAAGTAGCTCTGATGCTGTTTTCATAATGGGGTTATCAAGGTCCTCCTGATCCAAAATGAACGACTCCACCTAGAAGAAATAGGGCCAAAGAACAACCATTAGTCAATAGCCTGAAAATACAGTATTTTAGAAATGAAAAAAAACAACATTTCGCCAAAATGGAATGGCCATGAATTGACATGAAATCATGTCTGAATTATCATGAAATCAATCAACAGAAAGTATTAATTGAGCAATGAAAAACCATTGTGCTAACATGGTCAAATAGACAAATTACCAAAACGTATATTACTTTGTATTGACGTAACCCTGCTGTCATACCCTCACATGCATGTGAAGAACAGGTAGGCTGCCGTTTTTAGTCTTGTATATACATGGAAAAGGAAAAATTACCGCACGGATAGGGGAATAGCAGTACCAGGAGTATTAGAGCCAGGAAAAGATTCAACTGGGAGTCAGCATCAAGCACAGCATCATAGCTGAGATGTGGCCCTTAGGACACCACGTGTGCTACGACAAATTGTTTCAAATTCTAAATTATAAGACATTTCTACATAATTAAAAGAAACTTATTGTATCAGCCATTTTCCTCTGAAGAGTGGCTATAGTGTTAACAATGAGAATCTTCAGAAAAATCATATTTGTACCACAGACAGTTGTGAAAACTATACCTATATAAAAACAATAGCTTCTGCACACGAGGATCTGTGCAGGGTGGAAGTTGTTTTTGGTATGCATGACATCTCTGGACACAATAGGCTGGGGTGCTTTAATGTTTTTTTTGGCATTTCTTCGTTATTATGATAGGTGTAGCAGAATGATAGGTAGCACAGGGTAGAGATGGCATAACTTGCAGCAATGGGCAGAGGTCAGAACTG
Source organism: Brotula barbata (assembly GCA_900303265.1). Classification (NCBI taxonomy): domain Eukaryota; kingdom Metazoa; phylum Chordata; class Actinopteri; order Ophidiiformes; family Ophidiidae; genus Brotula; species Brotula barbata. The sequence goes on from OMNV01007566.1 coordinate 49,963, forward strand.
AACCTGCACTGCTATGGTATGTGGGATTCACTCTACCAGGTAAGCCCCACGGCTGACCCTAAAAGCCAATCTCATACAATTTTGTGTTGCGCTTAACTACACTATGTCCAAAACTGCCAGAGAAACATTATGTAAACTGTATGGCACCATAAATTAATAATTGATTTGAAAATAAAATGCTCTTCGATCTCATCACAGGTACAACTTGACAATTTGGGAAAAGGAGATGAATGTCAAGTTGTAATATATTATGCTGATTTACTATTTCGTTAATTTGTAAGAAAAGAAGTATGACCTACAGCAATGACAGATTCACGCAATGAATATTTTTTTCTGAGAAATAAATCTCAGGTAGTTGACACCCAACCTTCCTCTGAAACAATCTTATGCGAAAGACAAAATCCCTAAGAGAAAAAAATCTCTGTCCATTTTATCCATATGCTGCAGTAGGATTTTGGGGCCTGGCATGGACTGCAAATGTTAGGTTGAGCATACATTCAGTGATGTGGACGAATTTCACTATACAACAGGAACGAAGAGCACAACAACCTATGGAGGATGTAGTTCTGCCAAGGCTTTTATAATCAACAATGGACACAGTCTTCACAATTAATCAACTACAGTTCAGAGTGCTGGTATCCAGAGAGCTAGAGAGGCCTAGAATGGCATCTGCTTAATCCTGGGTCTCAGATTTTAGCTGCTGCCCAGAGTAGGGATCTCTCCACTGGAGTAAAACATCATAACAAACACTCCCTTTAAGGCAGATATTCAAGTTTTGTTGAGCAGATGTATATGAGACAGAAGGCATAAATTTTAAACTTTCCAACAATACCCCTGATGTCATTTTCAATGTGCACACTATAATTATGCATGTGATGCTCACACAGAAAAGAGATTGACATTGGCATCAACAAAATATATTTTCTGCCTTGTCGTAGGAGTTACGTTTAGCTCTAAAATACACTTATGAGTATGAATTATCATAAATGTTATTTCAAATCAACAGTTATTTGACAGTTCTCAGAGGCACCAATGCTCTCCATGAATCCTTGCTTATTGAATTTGAGTTTTAAACAGTATCACTTCCTACTCATGGCAGAAATTACCATGGAAATGTCTTGAGACACTCAAATATTTGCCAACCAGTAGTCCTACAAGTTTCATTCCTGACAGTAACGACAAATGTTATGGTAAAGTCAATTAAATGACAATAGTATATACACTATGTCATAAAGTCTCTAAACTGAAACTCAAATTAACAAAAACAAACTGTCAGACCTAATATTTGCAGTCTAAAAGATAACCATTACATTATGTCGGTTAAGAGTTCGACTGCATAGTTCAGTTAAAACTGTCACCTGATAACGTGAATCTAATTTAGAGCAACTCATCAAATGGGTATCGTACGTGGTGAGGGTTGATTTCTGTGATAAGCATCAGTCAGAGCGAATGTTGAACGTTCAGATGAACAGACGAGATACCAGCACACCTGTACCGTGTGCGACTGCTAGCGCATGGAAAGTTGGACACCTCTCAGCATGAACTGTAGCTGCTCTCAACGGTGACAATGTTAATCAAGCTGACACAGTGGTGGTGGCTATCTGACCGACAGACGTACAGAATGAAAAACAACGGGCTTATTTGGCAAGGCCGACTGTCGAAAACTCGTGCTGTTCCGCGAGGACACACATATTAACAAACGTTGAAAAGTTAGCTAAGGATCAGAGTTATTTACGTGACCAGGAAAAGTGACGTAATTGCACCACAAGCAATTACGAAATGGCTGTGGAGAGTTGGCTAGCTGTGTATGTCTGTAGGGTTACAGGCATCTTCCATTTGCTGTGGCTGGAAAGCTGTTGTGAGAGCAGCAAACTTGATGGGTGTTACGAGACGACAGCACCGACCGAGGCCGTCGTCGCTTCCACCCGAACTAGGCCGTGGACACAGCCTGCGCTGCATAAATAAAACATTCCAGCCGGTTAACATGAACAACTGCCCATGTCTTGTGAAACATTATCGATGCCAGTCACACCAGTAGCAACTGAACCTCCGGGGCGGTTCAATTCGAATAAACAGCTAGTTTATTTTAGTCATTTCAACGGCCTGGGAGGGGGTGGCTGCCAACAGCGAGCTAATTTGCTAGCTAGCTAGCAGCCAGCTCGCGCAAGGAGAGGAATGTTGGCTAGCTCTCTGCTTAGGCTTAGCTAACTAGCTTAGCGTAGCTACCTCTGAAACCTCGTCTTCGTCGCTGCCGGATCCTGGACCAGAGGAGAGGACGGCCGCTGCCGCTAGTTTGAAATCTGCAGCAGACCCGCCTGGTTCACCGTACAAGCGTACTTTCTTTCCACCCACACCAATCCCAATGCCCCCGAGTCCGACTCCTCCTGGTGTCGCTCCAACCCCCATCCCTGCCGCTGGGGAGCGAGGAGTCACCGAGTCAATCTCGTCCTCGAAGCCGTCCGTCAGCATTGCCGTCCCGGCTACTGCATCCTGCATAATTATGTCCACGATACGTGTATTAACGAGCTAATTGTTGACTTAAACGTCCGTCTGGGCTCTTTCTTGTAAGATATTTACGTGATTTTACTTCAGGGAATCCAGAAACTCTCCCGAAGCGAGGGTTGAGGAGGATCTCTTTCCCCAGCCATTAACTTTCTAACAACCTAACCCGCTACGCACTGTTTCTCAGAAAGACCGCCCCCAAAGAGAATCCCGGCAATACTATTCGTTCTTCTTCAAAATTTCCTCTTTTCTATTGGTCATTTACAATGCTTGTCAAAAGGGAGACCGCAACGTCATGTTAGGTTTACCAATATCACGAGGCTGTAGAACGAACGTCAAGACATGACATGGTAGGCCAACTGAACTGGTGGCTAGCTTTAGTTAATGTAAACTCATAAGGAAATAACAAAAATAGGAGTACGTTGACAGTAAATTGGTTGTGTTGTAAATTTAAATTACCACAGAAAATGACTTAAACAATAAGATAATTGAACTCCAAAATTGCTTTTGTACAACTCATCAAGCTTAGTGTTTCAGTGAACATATACCTTATTATTATTTATAAAAATAATGAATGTCTTATAATTAACAGCCAAAATGTATAATTTAATAATACTTTACATTTCAAAATGAAAATTTGACTAGTCTTATGTATAGACATATATTTTTGAGCAAGAAATACAAAATCTCATAATATTAACTAAAGATTACAGAATTTTGAAGAACCTGAGGCAGTTTAGAATGACATATTAATGGAACTGTTACATGTTTCAGTACATTCTGACCGTCAATCTATCCCCTAATTTTAATTTTTACATCATAAGTAAAGGCACATTATCAAAGTGCCATTCTAATGAACTATATATTTTAATGTTAAAAGGTACTAAGTGTGTTCTCCTTGAGCAAAATTTCCACTAACCAAAGATTCCAGTTTACAATGGACATAGGCGCTGAGAGCCACTATGCAATATGGCCAGAATACCATTACTCTCCTATGTTAATATAAAATGTTCATTTGCTGATTTCATGTCACTAACATGGCCTTTTGTGTTGTCCCATGAAATATTATTCTGTGTTTTGTTGCTGCTAATCTGGAGACCAACCTTAGATTTGAGACAGATGGTATACAAATAAAACTTAGAATTAAGTGTTGTTATTATTTTATTATCATATTGGACCCATGTGACTGTCTGCAACCACTGTTGGAATGTATTATTAAAGTTCTTCTGTCTATTTTTCCCTTAGAAAAGGATAATGAGTTGTAAAACGTATTGGCCCTTGAGGATAGCACTGAGAACAGTCAATTATTGTCTTTGATTTTACATTGCTGTATTAAAGGTAAATGTCTTCCAAACAAAACTGTTAGGGTTGGAGGGAGAGGGAAGTAACATTTGAGGTAAAATATGCCAGTATTCAAAGTATAAGTACTTACTATATGAAGAACTCATTCTTCCAGTGATAAGACTATGAACAAATAAACAAGCAAATCAAAAAACAAATTATCACTAACAATAAATCACTGCAGCTAATCATATATATATATGTATATACAATATGTAGCCCTTCATATATATATATATATATACACACACACAATACATATGTATCATACTTTATTTCTTCATTGTGTTATAGTAATGTCAATACCATTTCACAAATTAAATTTAGACAAATTACATAAGAGCAAGCACTGAACTAAATACAATATCTATCAATAAAATAAAGGCAAGTACAATGGTTCAAAATGGAAACAAGCAAATCATCTACATATAAAAAGCATAGGAATTAAAGTTAAAAAAAAGTATTGGTTTATTCCGTCTCTGACAAATATTTTTGACATTTTTTGACATTTTCACTGAATCGGGGGAAGTCATGTGCCTTGCTCAAGGGCAAGTGTGCAGTTGTTTATGGTAGTCATACTTTCCCTAACCAAACTCTTCTATAAGGATTTAAATGTATCAGACTTGCTTTACATTGCAATCCCAGATTGTTGTAGAAAATACTAAATAACACTGGTAGGTTTCTTTTTTCTTTTTTTTTTTAACAATTTAAAAGATTTGTTTATTGCTTATCTACTAGATTATGGAATTGATAGTGGTAGTTTATGACCAACTGCTCTATCCCCATTATCACCAAAATCGACAGTCCAGGTTTGAGAGTCTGCCTGGTTATCACACCATATCTAGTGTAATCAATTTAAATATCTAAATATGTATATTTGTTCCTAGCTTTCTTTCTTTCATTACTGTGTGCATTAATGTCAACTGTGTTGTCTTTTTAAAAACAGCAGTAGTGTCAGTCGTGATGTTGACGATCACAGTTGCGTTTATCATTATCGTTGAGGCTCGCTTAGGCCTTTCTAGAAATGTGGCGTACGAGGAACATTTGAAAACGCTCTAACCTGAGCCAAACGAAACCCATCCCAAGTTTAGTGAGCCTGGTCAGCAGGGATTTACAGGCGTTAGTACGGGAGACGCCATCAGGCCGGGGCCTGGGTCAGCGACGTCATCATTTATGGGCGGAGACTTAGCCCAGAGGCGCTTGGTTAAATAGACTGGATTGCCAAGTCGTGAAATAAAAGTCCGTTCTTGAACGATGTTGTTAGAAATTTAACAAAGCAGGCAACCGAATCATAATACAGTGGTAAAATATCGATAAAAATATTTTATATTTTCGGCTTATTGGATAAGAGTTTGGCGTTGCAGGTTGGAGCAGAAGCCTGCAATTTATTAAGCTCGTCGGTCTAGAACTTGTGAAAGCGGGTACTTATTTGGCAACCCTGCCTTGGCTCTTCCGCCGCACCACGCAAGTCTAGTCATACATTCTGCCTCGTGTTGCATCTCTGGTTGTATCAGGTAAATATACCACAAATACCGTTTAGGTTTGTGTATTTAGACAAAGTTTGTTAATATTAATGACGTAAAGCGGCTCCCAGACGACATACAGGACTCATTAACGTTAAAGTAACGTGAGTGCTAGCTAGGTAGCTAATGCTAATACCTTGGTGCAGGCCGAGAGGGCCGCTTTTGTTCTTCTGCCTGGGTGCGGTAGTGAGTGTCTGGTAGAGTACATACGCAGTTAAAATAAAATATAACCCTTTACCTTTAAACAAATAACATGGCGCTGAGAAGGCACAACCGTTGCTCTAAACGTTTGTAAAATGCTTCCTTATTATAGGAGGCGCTTTTGTTTTGCTAGGTGCCGACACCGGCAACGCGTGCAGTTTGAAAACTGCCGTTCTTGATCAAAGGAATAGATAGGCATCGAGTCATGATGAGATATTGTTTTTAATGGTTAATGTTCTTGTATTACAAATTTACAGTATCAGAAGAAAGCGTACAAGAAATTACAGAATCATAGGCTTAAACAAACGGCCTCAAGATGTCGCTGTAATTTAATCGCGCTTGGGTGCCCCAGGAGTCAAAACGAATTGACTCAAGATGTTAGGCACTTTGTGAAGATCCTAAGGGCGTCAGAAAGATCCTTTGTCAGAATTTTTCAGATGTCTCTAATTTTGTCTATATCAACAGCCAAAATGCCATTTGACGTACTTGACAACACTTCACAATGGCACACTGGAAACGGCATTAAATAATTCAAATGTAGCAGACATGTTTTCATTCCAACTAAACACTGCACCAGATGCAAATAAGCTTTTTTTTTTAAGATCTTATCACAATTTTCTTAGAATCTGGTGGTACAGATTCAGGATGCACTGATAAAGCATTATGGCACTGTATAAATGAATTGTCCTTGAAGGTCCATGTATACCTGCAATTTTGAAATGTAGCTGTGATGTGTAAATATTTGATCTATTATGTTTTAGGGGGCAAGTTGGCTAAATGGAAGCATGTGCATAGTTCAAAAGGCGAATAAATGTGTCATAATTGTTCTCCAGTTCTGACCAGCCATGGCTGAGGAGGGGTATGTAGTACGCATCAGGGGTCTCCCTTGGTCTTGCTCAGTGGATGAAGTGCAAAGATTCTTCTCAGGTGGGTTCTGTTTATTTATGTGAACACTATCACTATTGAAATACTCTTATCTGTAAACTAAAAAAAAAGCCTGTTTCAAATACAGATTGCAAAATTGTCAGCAATGGAGGTGGCATCCATTTCACCTACACAAGAGAGGGCCGTCCCAGCGGAGAGGCATTTGTCGAGTTGGAGACAGAGGAAGACCTGAAGATTGCAGTGAAGAAGGACAGAGAAACTATGGGTCACAGATATGTAGAGGGTATGTATAACTAACTGAAGGCAGATAACACCTAACTTTTACTTTCTTGGTGTGTAATAATTAATTTTGCACTTAATTGTCTAGTGTTTAAGTCCAACAATGTTGAGATGGACTGGGTCATGAAGCACACTGGTCCAAATTGTCCAGAAACAGCAGGAGACGGGCTGGTCCGACTCAGGGGCCTTCCCTTTGGCTGCAGCAAGGAGGAGATTGTGCAGTTTTTTTCAGGTAAGATCAAGTCCAGATCATTGGTTAATTGTACCGCATCCTAACGGTCATTTTAATACAAAATTAATTCTACAACTTCCTTTTCTTGTTTCCTTTCTCTTATGGACGTATAACTTTTTGTACACATGGCCTTACAAAGACAATGGGGGCATGACTTACTTAATTCATCACATAATAAAAATATGAGTGGATTTATTATATTTTTGTATGGTGAGGAAATGACACTGGAAAAGGAAGAAAGTTAAAATCTAAATCAATAAATTGTAAGGATTTTTTAACAATCAGGAACCTATTACTCAAACATCCTTTCCATCTTTACCCATCATAACCATCCTTAACACACCATCACTTTCTCTAAAAGGTAATTGAGTCTAATATTTTAAAAACACTCACTTTTTTTAAGTTGTCTGTGCCCAGAAATAATTTGCCAATCAAGGAATTGTTGTCACTCATCACCGATTTACAATGTTTGCCCAATTTCATTATTTCTTTTCCCCTTTTCCTCACACACTGGTGTTAAATAGAAAACTTGTCATCTGTGTATATGCCAATATTCAGATCAGTAATGAATGGGCAAACACAGCAATGTTAACTCATTTCACCCACCAGGATCTTTTTCTCTGTTCATCAACACACCAGTGCTAGCCTGATGTATCACACAAAGCCCCTTTTCATGTCCTTCCTCTATCCTCTCATTCCTATTTTCCCCAAAATGCAGTAAAAGTAAGTAGCTTAAGTGACCAGTCACTGGTTAAAAACTGAACTGGTATGTGTGATGTATAGAGTTTTCCATAAGTTTTCTATCACTCTCTTTTGAGAAAGTTATCTCTCTGTGATTGGGCATGTGATTTAATATGTCCCCTGCTGGGGTTATCTGTCCTTGGGTTGAAGGGTTGGAAATCGTGCCAAATGGGATAACATTGCCGGTGGACATCCAGGGGAGGAGTACGGGGGAGGCCTTCGTGCAGTTTGCTTCACAGGATATAGCTGAAAAGGCTCTAAAGAAACACAAGGAAAGAATAGGGCACAGGTGGGGATGGTTGGTTGGTTGGCTGGATAAGTTGCTTTTCTTATGGTGTGCACCTTCAACATCTGAATCAACAAAACTGACACTCCAGTAACATTAGCTTATTTAACCATAACTGTAATGTTCGCTGCAAACACATACAGTATCCTTATTTCCACTTTATCCACAAACTGACAGTGATCATTTAGCAAAGTAGTGCTTTGGCACCATTCTGATTCATTGTGCTTGACACAAAATCTGACTTGGATAGAAAATTTGATAAATGATGCCTGAGCACTAAACAACAGTCCAGGTTCATACATGGTAAGGACTGGAGCCTCCCTGGTGATAAAATCAGAGGGCCACTGTACACAAGGATCTGGAGCCTACTGTCACAGGTAATGCTTAAGAGTGTGTTGCAGAAAGGCTGGAGCCCTCTGTCCCTCTAGAATCAGGACACGCTGTCATGGCAAGAACACAGGATGCTCATTTCTTATACATTAAATCGGAACTATAAATCATTGCAGGTAGCCATAAGAAAAGTGAAATGTCATTAAGGCCCTTATCGTTTTGGACAGCGTCCTTTTTCCTTTTCTTTTTTACAGTTCCTTTATTCTACTCTGTTAAGCATCAGCATTAAGTATTCAAGACTTTACTACCTTTGGTCAACACCATGACAGCATCTGAGTAGCTCAGTTTCATCAGTATTGAGCAAATGCAGTCAGACATGGCCCATTCCCCGTTTCCTCACTGTGCTATCTCTATGCTCTTAGGTACATTGAAATCTTCAAGAGTAGTCGCGCGGAGGTGCGGACCCACTATGAACCCCAGAGGAAGCCCATGGGAATGCAGAGACCTGGCCCCTATGACCGGCCCTCTGGTGGCCGTGGCTATAACATGATGGGCAGAGGGGGGTCCTATGACAGAATGCGTCGTGGAGGCTATGGAGGAGGTGGGTGTCACGTGATGCTCTATGAGCTCCACATTAAGCTGTATAAACTGGCACAGTGGTTAATTAGGACAAAAGGCTCAAATTGGAAAAACCAAAACCATAAATTTTCAATCTACATCCAGGAGTATCAGATGGGCGCTATGGTGACGGCGGGTCGTCCTTTCAAAGCACAACGGGCCACTGTGTTCACATGCGGGGTCTCCCATACAGAGCCACAGAGACAGACATCTACAATGTGAGTCACCGGAATGGCCTGAACCCTTTCATACATTTTGTTTTACATAATACAAGTTTGAGTGATTCATCCACTGAGTCATCTGTGCACTTCAACTCTTTCTCTCAGTTTTTCTCGCCACTGAATCCAGTGCGGGTCCATATTGAGATTGGCCCAGATGGTAGAGTAACTGGAGAGGCAGATGTCGAGTTTGCCACACACGAGGATGCTGTAGCAGCAATGTCCAAAGACAAGGCCAACATGCGTATGTTTACAAGTCCCCTTGCATCTCAAAATAAATCGGCTTGACTACCACACCCTCTATTTATGTCTAGTTGTTCATGTTCATGCCCCTCAGAGCACCGCTATGTGGAACTGTTCCTGAATTCTACGGCTGGAGGAAGCAATGGAGCCTATGGCAACCAGATGATGGGTGGCATGGGTGAGTCCATTTTACTCGTGTATGACTACACATTAGTGAATTTGTTCCACAGCTTTTTATTAGACAACGTGGTTCTCGATCTTGTCCCTGCAGGAACGCGGCACTCCTTGTTTTCTACCTCTGATTTAGCCAAGGAATAACCTTCATGAAGCATTTAGCCAAATCAAGATCTAGGAGGCAGTTTATATCTCATCCATAGAGTTGGATATTGGGGCGAGCTAAAAACAATAATAATCAAAAGTGGAGTATAAATTGTCCCTCTCGGTAATAGCAGATATAACTCGCCACCAGTGCAGGAAATCAGTGTAAGGTGAAACGGCAGTTTGTTTAAGCTGATGTGATGTTTGTTTTTCTACAGGTAACCAGTCATCTTACAGCGGGGGACAGCTGAGCTCTGGGTACTCTGGAGGATACAGCAGCCAAGGAAATATGGGCGGCTACAGTGACTATAGTGAGTGTCAGCGCTACTCCACAAGGGCTCTGGGTTCTACATCATCAGTGTCTATACAAAGCTGTGTGCACTATTTTAACAAAGCATGTTCATGATTTTGTGCAAAGTACAGTAACTTGGTGTACTTGTGTCCATGATTTCTTGATGAACTCCTCGGTCCTATAGTGTGTATTCTTTCTTTTGTTAGGTAACCAGGGCGGAATGGGCAGCAGTTACTATGGCGGTGGTGGAGGAGGAGGAAGCAGAGGCTCTATGAATGGACTGGGTGGTGGATGGGGGATGTAGTTTTTTTTCCTTCAGTTTTTTTTAACTCAGCATTTTGCTGGACGGACTGGAAAAAATGTCTCGCCTCGTAAATATAGGTAGGGTCAGGCGAGGCCATTTTGGATATACTGAGGGATCGGGTTTGTATTATTTTTAAGTGAATGATCCTCACAACATTATCAGAGCATCTGGTGTGTCAAACTGTCAGAAACGTTGATCTTCCTCGTTTCCTCCTCACCGATTTGGCACCAAATTGTGGTTTAAATTTTCATTACCAGGATGTGTTGTTTTTGTTCTACAAACTTTCTGGCTGTTCTCTCAAGATTAACTCATGTGCTGGTGGATTTTCTGTTAGTTTAAATGTCTGAGTGCATGAACAACCAATCTGAATGTCTGGGAACTTGATGTTTTGACCTTGTTTCACCATACCTTAGTAATGTTAATCCTTTTTATTTTCAGTCGCAATGTTAATCTGAATTTGAGTCCTTATGCAGTCAGCATGTTTTGTTTTTTGTTTTTTTTTAAAGGTGTGTTGTTGAATGGGCAGTTCCTTCTTTATGAAGCTGTATCAAAGACAAGCAAATTTCAAATCTGCTGATATGAAGGTTTCTACTGCTTCAGATGCTATTTGTATTTCCTGTGCACAAAGTGAATAAACTAGTCTGGAATATCTAATTTCAAAACAGGAGGCTTTATTGATTTCAGTGACTTTATCAAAGAATTAGATTTAAAAAAACTAAACAAATTTTTAAATTGCTTAATAGAATTTAACAGTCTGCAAAACTCCATTGTCTTTACATTCTAAAATAGTTGGACATTCTAGATTCATTTACACAATGACTTTGCATGTTTCCTGCATGGGGTCAAAAAAGCGGTGCTCATTTTGTACTTTGATGAAGCATTAAAAAATTGTGAACAAGTTGAACTCTATCAAAGTTAGTCTCTAAAGTTACACAATTGCTTTTAACAAGGCTGAGCAACAACTTTCAAAGTTTTGATGGAATCGAGTCTCAGTTTGTTATTCCAGGTTTGAGTACTCTGATAATATGAATATTCTTAATATTTCAACCTCTAACAGTCTACACACACTCTTTGCTCATCCATTAGTCGTAAACATGGACCATTTAACACATGTAGTTGGAACTATTGTGCCTGAATTTCAGGTAATAGTGAAAATGAAACACCAAATCACATTGCCTAAGATTTGATGATTTTTCTAAACAGATATTTTAAAATCACAATGGAGGGGGGATATGAGCAGTGTTAGAAAGCTTCTGTAGTAAAGTAGGAACTCAACCGTTTTTGTCAGGAACGTGTGGAGGAGCTTCTTTGCAGCAGGAGCGAGTGGCAGATGTCACACACTCGTACGGGCCGTGGGTAGGAAGGTAAAGCCAATTCATTACTCGAGCAACTGTTGCAGTAGATGTCTCCACAGTTTCTGCAGTGGTGCTGCAAACCCAAACACACGCGGCTCATTGAAATGACTGAAGTTGCTTTTTTTACAGTAACCCAGGTGAATGAAAGACTACCTTTCTGCGAGAGATGGAGAAGTCCTTCTGGCATTGTTTGCATTGAGTGGCCTCATCGTCTTTCAGCCAGGCATGACCCTGATAGGAATTGTGAGTAGGAAAGGAATTTTAATCAAAAGATGTATTTCGAATAGTAGAGTTAAACTAACAGTTGACATGAACTGTTCTGGGCTACCTTCAAGGCTTTGTTAACTTCCTTGAAGTCCTCCATCTTGAGTTTGGACCTATGACAAAGATGAGGGCAATATATAGGACTTAAAATTATGTTAAATATTAATTTAAATATGAAATATGACAATGACAACATAAAAAATGGCTAACTGGCTGAGATGCAGTCCCATCTCCTGCAGTGCTTGTTCCTGCTGCTCACATATCTGCTGCAGCTGCTGTTTCTCCTCTTTCAAGTCCTGCAGCTCCTACACCAATAACATATGCACATTTAGAAAACTAGTGTCTCTTTTGCAGAGACAATAACAGTGATCGCTTCCATGGCTTCAAAGGTTCATGAGCCATTCTTAAACTACAGCAGCACATCAAGAGCAAACCAAATAATTATTATGATCCCATTATTCCAACCTAAAAAAGAATAAAAATCATAAAATAAGTGGTTATTTTGTGCCTCATTTAACAGAAATTTGAAGTTTACTGCACAAAAGTATTTTATATCAGGAACGATGATTTCAGTGCTGAAAGTAAGCAGTTTTTTTGTTGTTGGTTAAAAGAAAGAATCCATTTGATTAGTTAACTTCAACTGACCCTGGTGTGTGTTACTGACCACATGCAAGCCCTGTAGTTGTTGCAGCTGTGTCCGGAGTTCAATGCTGTTGTCCTGTTCCCTCTGCAGAGCTTTCTGCATGCTTTGTCTCTGTTCCCTTTCAGTGCGCAGCTCAGTCTCCAAACCAAGCCTGGGCAACAGACAGATGACAGTTCTTAGTAACAGCCTTCTAAGTTTAATAATAGTAACGACAACAACAATAATAATAATAATGAATGAATTTATTACTGTACATAGGGATGAGTGCAAAAAGGCTGAATAAGATTTCTTATGTGAGCCCTAAATGATGTGTTGACCTGTAATATCATTGGATAGGATAAATCTCCTAAACTATTTACTGCCCTAAGCTACTGTTACGCTGTTTATTTTGAATTGTTATCTTTTGATTTTTAACATTTCACAAGTGACACTAAAGCATGGACATGAACTGGGTGTTGACATAAAGACCAAGACCTAACAATGAGATTTGTCTTTCAAAACTTCTGACACAGTACATTAGTAAATGGTCCTAATTCATAGGTCTAAAACCACTACAGATACTGTTTCAGAACAAGAGAAGGTGAAGGTAAATTCAACAACCCACTGTAGTCATAGTATATTTGCTAACTGAAGATGTAGTGTAACTGTTAAGGTTTGTTATTTTTGTGGCTGTCTTGTTGGTGTTAGTTTGTAATGTGAAACCATTCACTCTGAAATGTAGAATCTACCTTACTTCATAGCCCTTCATCTAGGCAGATGCTAGAAGAGTGTGTGTGTTCACCTTAGTGTATCCAGGTCAGCCAACTGCTTCTCCAAGGCATTCACCTTTCCTTCCAGCTCCACCCTCATGTCTTTGTCAAACTGATCACTCTGATTGCGTTCCTGCTCTGAGTTCTGCAGTCTAAAAAATGTATATTTATAGATGTATATATATATATATATATTCTTTTTTTACACATGCACAAATGAGCACAAATACCTCTGCTCCAGTTCCTTCATGGCTTTTTGCATTTCATCCATCTTTTCTTCGAGCTGCACCGCCTCTGCCTGCTTTTTTTCCGCTTGTCGCTCAGAGTCCTTAAGAGACGTTCCATACAGAGTATGTACAGTGAGTGTAAATGTACTTCATATGGTTACGCATGAGATCGAAACTCTTTGTTTGTGCTTACCTGTGCTTTGTGGAACATCTGCAGGTTAAGGGTCTTAACCTGGTCAAGCTGAAGCCGCAGCGCTGCCAGTGTGTCCTGTTTCTGGTGTGTGTCCTTCTCCAGCAATCTCATGGCCACCTCCATCTCCTGCTTCAGCCCCACCTGCAGTTCAAGCTCATGCTCCAACTCCTAGCATCAAATATCACAAACATATAAAAGGCATAATTCAGATTTAGTTTGGGGCTCTAGACAAGCTGGGCAGCAAACATGTTATCATTTCAAAACATTTTTGTAAGCTGGGAACCAAACCTCATTCAGAGAGGAGGTAGACTTCCTGTACTGTCTTTACAAAGTTATCTTAAAAATATCTGGTAAGGCTTTTACAGTGTGCACGACACACATGCACTTTATATACAATGACGTATTGGTGGTTTGAACCTTTGTGTGACTATTATATCTACCTGAATGTGAATGTGCTGAATATTAACTGTGAATCTGGTTGTTGTTACATAATGATACATACATAAATTACATTTTCCTGGAACTATTTTCTTCATGGTATTTACAGTCCATATATATATTAAGAATAACTTCACATAAAGCTTGGATATCTAAGGATGACAACACAGAAACGGGTGCAGAGCAGTTTGTTCAGTTAAATAAGTAGCATGTTTGGACACAACACAGGATTATTTGGGCCATTAGTGTTTCTAAACAATCTGTAAACACCCACAGAACATTGTAACATGCATGTCTGCGGCTTATTTTACACATCAGATATTTTTATTAGCTTTGTTGCATCAACATATTATATTGTTGATATAATGTTAATAAGTTTAATTTACCACTAGCATGTTGTTATGTATTAGTGGAGTACGTCGTTGATACCTGACCTGGCGAATGCGCTTTTCCTCTTTATACTGCTTCCACACCACGTTGTACATTTCATCCAGACCCTGTCGCGTCTGTTTGTATGTCTCAAGCTCCACCTGGCTGTCCTGAAGGGCTGCCTGGAAGTGCAAACACATCAAGCAGTTTGTGCATTTCAGATTTATGAAAATTTAGTCAAACAACAAAAGTAATCTTCTCACCTCCTCCTTCTTCTGGCTTGACTGCAAAATTGAGTCATTCTCCTTTTTCAAATGTTCCTGTTCTTCCCGCAGAGAGTTGATCCTGTCTGTTGCTGCCATCAGCTAAAAAACCCAAACCCATAATTTAGATGACACACCTTTTACACACATACTACCACTACATGAAAGGGAGAGTGTACACTCCGAATGTGCAGTACATACACACAGTATCACTGACCTCTTCTACAAGTTTGCTGTTGGTCTTCTCTAAGGAGTCCATCTTAGCCTGGAGGTCAGTGACGGTGCCGCTCAAGTGACGATTTAACTCTTCAACATAGTGCTTTTGATCTAATATGGCTGTCATCTTTGAATCACTAGATAAAAACAATCAGAGGTTACTTTGGAAAGAGAAAGGTGACGTGGACTATGTTTGGTAAGGTATGCTGTTTGCAAACACAAAACCTGCTGGTCGCTGGTTTTTCACACTTAAATGTGCCGTGTGTAACCGTATGTCTTAACAAACCTGCTCAGTGGATCTCCTACTTCGTAAAATATTTGTAATGGTAATTTCTGCAGCTGTTGTTTATGTTCATAATCTTCCTTTGTGAGCACATTACAAGCCTTTCTGTGGATATGCGTCACTTGTTTCACTTGGTGGACCAGACCAATCTTAGGAGTTAATGCCAGTATTATTTACCAACACACCAGGCTATTAGGCTACGCAGGTCTAAATATCAGCTCATGAGGTGGAGAAGTAATACTGCCTTAATCCATTGAAAGAAATACTGTATATTTGTTCCTGTTTACACCAAATAATGTTTCTACAGCTCTGTCCTCCGCAATCAGCAAAAATGTGTTACTTCCTGTCTGGTGCACAAAACACAAAATGCTCAGCAGGCTTTTCTCTACAATGGTCAGTAAAGGTCAACAGTGGTGGTTTGAGGAAAAACTTGACTGCCATGTCTAAGCAGGAACTCACTCCTTTGGGGTTTCACTGTTGACGGGGTCTTTCAGGTACAGTGAGAAGTCAATGACTGCCACCTAAGTAGAATAGACAAAATTAACACTATATCTTGATAAACCTGTTTGGTGAGGCGTGACTCGTGGAATGTTTGTGCTTAATAAACCTACACAGAACTCACTTGGGAATCAAGATCCTCCCCTTTAATACAAAGGTTAGCATCAATTACATTGAGGCCCACCAGCAGCCCTCCCATCACTGCCCCCTCCTCCTCCATCATCAATGCTCCTGCATCATAGAACTCACTACAAAGACACAGACATGAAGAGTTTGAAGGTGAGAGAGACATCGAATAAATAACTTAACATCACTCTTAAAATTAACAGTGAACTGAAACGTGAACCTGTGACTATGTTGACTTGATTGACTACTGTAACAAACCTTAGTAGATCCTTGCGGTCCAGCAGAGCTTTCAGATAATCTGCTACTTTCTTCTGCATGAGTGCTAAATGCAGCCAAGCTCTTGCTCTTCCTAAACCAGTCCTGAACGGGAAAAACAGAACAATTAAACAAATCCATGGTGTGCGAGATGATGAATGATGAATGCATCACAGTTGCTTACTTTATGCTGGGCATGTCTCGGGCACTTGTGGCAATATTTGAAGACTCTGGACACAACTTTTCAACCAGTTCCAGAGGCCCCCATATGGACTTACTCTGACCGAGGAACGATATCTTGGCTGAAAAGACAAAATGGAGACATCTGGTTAGGGAGGATTTTTTTTTACCATATATATTACTCAGTTCACACCTCCCACATAAGTATCATGCTATATAATTTGTAGGATAGTTAATTATTATCTGCCATCATGAAGTTAATTGAATATCAAGAATGAATATTTTCTAAATATGGATTTTTAAAATAATTTAGGTTTTGATTGTATTCTATATATGCGTTATGCTTCAAACATAACATTTTGAGTCCGATGTGTGAGGGCACAGTTCACTTTTGTGGTGAGGACAGTTACCGTTAGCAGAAGACAGTGCACATAAGGACAACATCAGTACTTTCAAGTTATTAAACACTTCAGATATATAAAACTACATACATATAACCTCACTTTTTGCTATTGTATTCAGCTTAATAAAAGTGAGAGATTGTGTAAATAAAATGTGTAGTTTAGCATGTATACTGTGTTACAATGAAGGATTATTCATGTTAAGTCCTTCCACCAACCCTGCTCTCAGCCTTCTTTAAACCCTGTGACTAATAATTGAATTTATTCTGATGCAATAATGATAAAAAATATTGTTACAATACCTTTAGGGGGTTAGTACAGATTGTTATATTTTTTTCGATTTTTGTAATTCAAAAATAAAACTTTTAGGGGCAAGTAGAATTTTGTGCCTGCATACAAATATCATTAGTTGCAATAACTTTCACCTTGCCCTTAACCTGCTGTTCCACTTGGTGGAACTTCTATCTGAGCCATAATATGATACGCAGAGTGTAAATATTTTATCGATTATTAATCATAGATCAATCAACTGCTTAAAATGAGGGAAACGGAACTGAACTGAATGTTAATCATTATGGATACTTTTGGATACGTATAATGGGGTTTAAACATTAATAATTCAGTCCCCCAGCCAGAAAATCCATTGAAAATTTAATAACTTCAAAAGAAATTGTGTTTTTAAAAATTCTAAAATCCATTATAGTAACTCTTACTGATTTAAGATATTAGATTTTTTTTTAATTTTCCTTAACTTTCCCTTTTCTTCCAGGATGTGCTTAGCGTATTCATATATAGATTTCCCGTAATGCATCATATACATCATATATTTGGTACCTGTAAATTTTTGGCTTTACAATACAATTTACAAGAATCTTTCCGATGGTGGACGTATTGGTGGTCACCTCAGAGTTTAAAGAAATTTCTGAAAATTTGCATGCCTACTGATCTAAGTAAATCAAACTAAATCCTCCAAACTCAAAGGTAAACAACACCGCCCTTCTTACCTTTCAGCCCATGTTTCAGGCAGTGCTCAAGGACAACAAAGAACTGCTGCAGAGGAGGGTAGTCTGAGTCCAGCGTCCTGCCCAGGCTCATAGAGGACTGGATTAACACCTTAATGCTGAGCTTCATCATGCTGAGGAGGTTGGATCTTTCTATTGCCATGGAGTCCTTTGGGGGCAGGACTTCACCGAGAACACAAACCCCCCCAGAATAAACACTTCATACAGCCACAGACACTAAGAAAAATGCGTGATATTCCACCACGTCTTATAATCGTTTTTCCGTGAAGTCATATGTCCTGTCAGCTAACATGTCCAAGAGCATTCCATGTTTAATAGAATTCGACATGTTTTGTGTGAAATGTTAACATTTACAGCCTACCTGGAAGCCTTTTGGGAGCGCTACTCGGGTCACTTTGGGTCTCCTCCTTCGGGGAGCTACCAGTGGCTCCCGGTGCGGGGGACCGGGGGGCAGCAGCGAGGCTAACCCCGCTGCTTATCGTCTCCGTGGCCTTCCGAGCCAGAGACAAGATGGGTGCCGACCAGCTGCTCTCCGTTGCGGCCTCCGTCGTCCTGTCCTGCACGTCGCCGACATCGGGGTCGGGGTCTGTCGGAGTTTCGGAAACTTGGGGCTCGTATTGGTGTTGTTTTGCTTTTCCATCTTCTACAGCTGTGTTTGTTTCCTCTGCTTGGTCGGCCATGTTTTGACCCCCTCCTATCCGCCCCGACTATTCACGTGACCAGACAGGAGCAGTCGCGCGCTATGTGAGACAGCAGATCAGACCTGACGCATCAAACGTCGACTGTCAACAAACTCCATAAAAGACGAAAAAAAAAAAAGTTAAAGATTATCCAGCATAGTAGGTATAGAATTACAACAAGTAATAGTAAAGAGGAAAGATACTTCATTGTATACTTGATTTTTGCCCGATGTACCTTGTTAGTGTTATTTCACTTGTACAATTTCAACTGTGTACTTGCTAACCTTGAATCAAAAATGTGTGCTATTTATTAATGAGTTGTTCGTTAAGTCTGGCGTATGTTATTTTAAATTCTGTTTAGTTTTCTTATTTTACGTTTTAGTTGACATTAAAAACCTTGCTGTTGGTTTAGAATATTTTTGCAGTGTGCCAGTACATTTCTCAAATAACTACATCTGTAAAACTTATGAAAATGTAAAAAACAAAAGAAAAATGTGAAATATACATAAATATCGATTGACCTCAATTTCTGTTTTGCTTATTGGCAAACATAGGCACCAGTACCAATTTTACCAACAACAACCCAATATTGTCCAAAAATTAGTTGAGCTTTACATGCAACCAGATAACTTTGACAATTTTTCTAAACACAAAAACAACAATTAAAATATATTTAAACGTTGGCTTTAAGGTCTATGAAATTCAATGCAGACCTCCTTCCCTGAAGTGCCATGACTGACTGAAATGTAAATCTGGTTTAGCAGCACAAAAAGCTGAGTAACAGCCCGACTGATAGAAAGTGTACTTGTCTTCTTGGTTAGAACTATATTGTGATAGTGGTTTACCTCCATTACCAAATGTTGATAAACTAAATGTCGCACTCTTCCCACTCCCCAACACAAACAGGATGTATAAGGGTGAACAAAATAATGCATTTATTAGCCGACTTTTTTTTCCTTGTATGGTGTTAGTCTGAGTGCAAAAGACAAGATGGATGAGCCAGTTCTTTTTTTTCAGTTTTATTTAGAGCCTTGCGCATCATTGACAACATACAGTTAACAGACAATACAAAAACAAAGACAGCTTAGAAAATACTTACCTAGGCCATTCCTGGTTTGTGTGACAAAACAAAATCCATTTGTACATGACTGCCAGACTGAAATTTAGGCCCTTTCCAATGGCTATTAACAATAAGCGTTGCCGTCCAGCTTTGTCCAATTGTCTTTACAAGCATAGTGTGACATCAAACAGGACAATAGCTAAAGAGCATATTCTACACAACTAAACCTTTTAAAATTGGCATTTGGTGAGGGAAATAAGTGTTGATCTAGACTATATTCTTCAAATCTTACAATGCAGTCAGTCAAAGCTTAAGACAAACTAAAGAGCAGTTGCAAAATGTTTTCATGTTAAAGCTGATTCAACTTAAATTGGAATTACTACTTTATTGGTGCAACATTGTCCTTTTAAACACAACACGATTAATTTATAAATAGATCAACATCAGATCAGTAATGAAGGCTGAGCATTCTCTCAATGAGGCAGCAATCAATCCTGTACGCACGCAGATGGGGTGTCAAGAATCCACAGACTGAAAGGGGTAGCAGAGCGATCACAAGCCTCTCATGCTTGTAATGGATGCTGTGGCTGAGGACAGGAGTCTCAGATGATACGTACCCAATACTCAGGCTCTATCTGGCTCAAGAGAAGCAATGAGTGATGCAATGACAAAGGTGAAGAAGGGCACAACAGTTGGCTCCTTTACAAATAAGAGTCCCACTAAAAGTAAGTAAGGATAGAGAAATATTTGGGGAGAAGAGTGGAGATGACGATTCAAGCTGGGGTACCGATAATGGTTAAATAAAAGAAGGTTGGGCATAACTGGACGGGATGAGAGTTTAAGGGGTAAAGAAATCAGGGCTCATGCAGTTCAAGCATTCTCGTTGGTCTCTATTTGATGGAGTTTGACCATGGGTTCTGGTTTGTTTCCATTTGCATGGTGCTCCCACATCTGCAAGTAGAGCTTCTCCAGGTCCATTGTGTACTGCTTCGTGTTGAATAGAGGGCTGCAGATTCGCTGCCTCCAAACACGTGCTCTTATCATCTTTAGGCTGAAAGAAATGCACAGGGTCAGGCCAATGCTTTCACAAAAATAATAGAATGCTGTCTTTGAAAGAGACACACCACATTCTACTTACTATTCCATGTCAGAGCCAAGTTTGACAGCTACATCCTCATACTCTTGACGACTGTGGGCTATCAGTTCAGGACAGCCCAGGCAGCTGAGTTGTGACGCAGCCACACGGGAGGCAAGAGTCTCACCTTTACAAAATAAATAAATAAATAAAAGCAGTTATGGAATAACGTGAACAGATGCGCTTTGAACATTATTTTAACAAAGCATCCAAATTGTATATCTATTTGTGCTTTGTGAACTGCACTGTTGCTACAGTTTGTTTATTAAAATAGTATGTGCGATCTCTTAAGACTATCTGTCCCTTAAAATACACCTTGCATCCAAGTTCCCACCTGGCATGGTGACCATAGGTGTTCCAGCCCAGAGAACATCCATGCCTGTGGTATGACCATTGCATAGAGGAGTGTCTAGGCACACATCAGCCAGCTGTCCTCTTCTCACATGCTCCTCCTTGGGGGCCACAGGAGAAAATATGATGCGAGAACCAGGGAGACCCATGTTTTGGGCATATTGTTGGATGTTGGGCTCGCCCACAGCAGGGAAACGAAGAAGCCACAACACACTGTTGGGCACACGCTTAAGGATCTGTACAGAAAGAAAATGCTTGTTTTGTTTAAATAAATCAAAGCTTAACGGCGCACCATAGATAAATATTTTTAGTAACAAAGTCTGGCTGCATAACTTACATTGGCCCACATCTGGAGCGTAGGAGGGTCAATTTTGTAGAGTTGGTTGAAGTTACAGTATACAATTGAATCCTCAGGGAGGCCATACTGGGAACGCGTGGTGACAACGATTGTGCGTGGCACCTCCTCACCAGTGGCAGCTTTGTTATTTATCTGTAATGGAGGACAGGATACTTGCTTAACAGGCCACCATGAATGGATACGTCTTGGTGACTCATACACCCAACCCATGTTAAAACCTCCTGAAGAAGCTTCAACCTGGTTTGGATACATTTGTTAATTGTGAGAAGCATCCAGTCAGTATGTTTTCATACACTTTGACAGTGAGGAGGAATACACATTTGAGTGCATGTAAACATACTTGAGTGTTGAGTACTATGGTGGTACGCAGCCTCCTGGTAGTAAAATATGTAGTTTGTAAAGCTGAGGTAATCACATTGATTTTACAGCCAATTCCATAGTGCCACCAGTTCCCTCACCAACATATTTGTGCTTCCACCTTACTTTCATGAACACACTATACCTGGAAGGCCCAAGTGTCAGAGACTACAAGTGCATCTGCTGAAAACATCTGTAAAGGCAGCAAACTAAAATAAACTACTGCTCCTGCCTGTCTCTCTACATTTGTGGATGTATGTACAGACTTATGCCAACTGTGCCCAAGTGAAGTATACCTGTGTGGTAGCCAGGCCATTACTGACCGTGAAGCCATTGATTGTGACCTGGATTTGGCCTTGATTGATCATGTTAATGATTGCCTCAGCTGCTGTGTTCATGGGGATCACAGGCATGGACAGCGCCCCATTAGTGTCCACAGCAGGTTCCTGGTTGTTGTCACACTTCATCTGGTCAGAGGGGGAAAAAACATTAAAATACAGCTTTGACTACATGTAACACGAGGACAATTTCTCACTAGTTTGTCAATATCCATATGAACATATCTTACAATAAATGAAATACACCACCTGGTTCATGTTTTAGTTAATTTTCTTTACTCACTTTTATGACCTTCACATCTGGCAGACTGTCCAAGAAGGCCTTCAGATCGATGCCATTAAGAACAATGCGGTTGTCAAAGATGTGTCCATTAGACTTGAAATCAATCACTGCCTTTTTCTATGGATAAGAAAAAAGAACTTACATCAACCAGACAGTAAAACGCTCTACATCTAATTATAGAAGGGAAAATTTAGGAAATTATTTTGTCTGCACTGGCATCAAAATACACCCATTCATTCTTGCTGTATTCTGTGCTTTAAACTAATTTGGACCTCCTTTGGCTACGCATTAGTGTACCAAGTTCCTCTGAAATCCGTAGTTTTTGAAATATCCTGCTACTGAAAGAAACAAGTTGAAGAAAGAAAAATATTCATCGCTGAGGTAACTAAAAACCTAATTTCAGTATGTTACAGTCTAGGACTATAGAGCAGGTTTTATGCCAAATGTTCAAATGGAACATTTGGCATAAATGTTCCATTTGAACCAAAAGACATCTGAGAGGTCAATGGAAAATGAAATGAGAGAAAGCTACACCAACCTTGAGGTGAGGGAACATGTTGGCATGGTCTCCAATGAAGAATGTATTGGGCATGTAGGCCAATTTCTCAGAATACTGTTCAGCTACTTCCAAAGGCGATGTCTCCTTATCAGAGATGATGTAGTCCATGAAAGGGGCCCCACTTGTTCCTGGGTAGCCCAGCCACATTGCCTTTTGGATAAGCATATAAACATCAATTTGAAGGAATTCTTATAGCAAGTTAATAAAGATTAATCAGGTTTGGCTGTTAAAGTTTTTGTTGTAGTGTTTGCAGTTTCAGTATCAGTGAGCACACGGAAAATTTACCTGAATGGGTGCTGGGCGGAGGGCAAATAGCTCATTCCGGGCTCCCTTGGTGTATCCATTCATGTTGATGAGAATGTGAACACCATCCTGGTGAATACGATCGGCTGCCTTGCCGTTGCAGGGGATCTGAAAGGGTAGGAGAGTTTTAAGATTGTCTACTGCACACATCAAAAGCCATGCTTGTAAGGTATATTCACAATAACATTGAGCATGTTTATGAGCACGATTAAACTTTTTATTTTACTCAGATTAAGGCAACTGTCAGATTTTTCCAAACATCACATTTTCATACATATACATGATTATCCAAGTACCATCTCTCACCCACAATATCAGATTAAGCAACAATTTGTGGGAAATACAGTCCATGTCAAAGCCTTGTAGATTCAGCTATTGTATTGCCTATAAAACATTAATATGAATTGGCTGAGACTGCAAGTAATTTCGTGTGACTTCATATTTATCTACAAGACAACTTTGTGAGTTTGCAAATACTGACAAAAACATAACCTCATTTGATTTACCTGGGAAAGGTCTGTGAAATGATGAGCCTCTGCTATCACTTTCACACGGAAGTTGGTGCTATCATCAGGGCTGAGTGCGTAGCAGAACACCTTGAATAATAAAAGATGAGAAAAGAGTTGTAAAAGAAATTATAGAGGGGGTCTCAAAAATGTTTTCATAATGTTACTGACGCCTTATAAAAAGCGTTTGTATATGATTAAGGACAGATCAAATGATGTCTTGTAAGAAATTTATATATTCTTTTTGCTTTTAAATCCCGATTTTTGTCCACCAACTTCTATGAAAATCAGAAAACAATATACTGCAAAGAGGGGCTTTGAGGAAGTTTCCTTTTCTTTTGCAACACTGACAACGATAATGTATAGTAAATGTATCTTACATCTGAATATCTATCTATATATATATATATTTACACACACGTACATGTTAAGGTTTAATAGTTCTTAAGTTTAAATAGCTGTAAAGATCTCACACCTCAAATTTCTCAGGGTTGTGCATTCCAGGAATGGACTGCATTAGGTGTGAAGTAGGGTGGTTCCCAAAGTCAGAGCTGACATAGCCAACACGCAGACGACCTCCACTCGCCTTCAGATCCTTAGGATGCTCAAAAGCTGGTTTGTGGAGGGCATTTATCTGGGGAACAGACAATGGCATACGTATAAAAGTATGTATACACAAAGGAAATCCAGTACTAGTAGGACTAAGCTATGCTACCTGTAATAATGTGCGATTTAGCCAATCTTAAGTGAAATAAATCAAAAAACCCTTCGGCCAATGATTGATCAGAAATCAACTGTACCCATATTCGAGCTTTTACCATACCTTAATTCCTGAAAGCAACCCATTCGCCACCACTTTTCATTGTATTCTACAAATGAAATTTTATACAGTATCTCGCCCAATCCCTTACCTTGCCTATATGCCCAAATGCCATCACCAGCCACCTTCCATCCCCCAAAAATGAATAAAATTGTACTTGCTTTGATCATTTTTTCTACCTTGTCCAAGCACAGGTTGCCATGGCGTTCAGCGATGGCTTTGCGGAAACTGTGAGAGAGCGGATAAAGCATGCTGTGGTGAGGGTGCACTGAAGGCAGGCGGTTCTTTTCCAGCTGGTCTGCCACAATGCTCACAAGTTTCTTCATTCGCTCGTCATAATCTGTCCAGTCACACACAATCTGAAACAAGGACAAGAGTGAGAGAAGACTTTTAAATGGTTTGACCTAAAATTTGCTAACAGAAAAAAAATGTATTGCAGGATTTGTTATTAGAAAAATTAGGAAAAGAAAACAAGGTTTTAGGTACCTGCAGGCAATGTGCCAAGTTGCAGTATGCATCTGGGAAGTCTGGCTTGAGTTTCAAGGCTGTGCGGTAAGATGCAATAGCCTCTGGGATGTTGCCAGAATCCTTGTTGTAAATTAAGAAAACAAAGACAATGGAGTGTTATCGTTTCTTTTTAATTAACTGTCATGACAAGAAGAAAAACAAAGTAATCATAGTTCTCCACTTAAAGTGTTTGTATGCGACAGGTTTAGAAAAACACTTAAGATGTTGTTTGATCCGAAATTCTCCTTACCTTGTGGATAGAGGCCAGATTACTGTGGGCATCAGCAAAGGCGGGGTTGATCTGAATGGCACGAGTGTAGCACTGTAATGCTCCTTGTACATCTTGCATTTCCTTCAGTGTATTACCCATATTTGAGTACGCGTCAGCAAACGTGGGACTGATTCTATCATCGAAAACAGGAACAATTTTACCACCAAATCTATGGCATTCATTACATCACAATTTGCAGTGAAATAAACAATCTGAGTAGTGCAGCTACACTATGCTGAAAAGCATTACAATAGTAAATGGCCTGTCACACTATTAACATAAATTATGTTTACAAACCTGATTGCTTCCTTGTAGTGCATGAGTGCCTCCTGGAGTTTACCCTGCTGCTGCAGGACACTGGCCAGGTTAGAGTGAGCTGCTGCAAACTCAGGGAACACCTTACAGAAAAAGAAATAGCAAAATAATCATTAAAAACTTAACAGTACCAGGTCACAGTTCTCACATTCAAAGCAAGAATAATAATAATAAGGTTTAACTACACTAAAATTGATAACACCAAGTACGTCAGTACCTCTAGAGCTTTTCTATATAGCTGAACTGCTTCCTCGATGTTGCCCTGTTCCCGCTTGATATTGGCCAAGTTGTTAAGAGAGTCTGCATGTGTTGGACACAGACGCAAGGCTGTATTGTAGCACTCTTCAGCTTCAGAAACCTGGTATGAAGAGAAATCAGCAAAATCCCATGTAACTTGACAGTACATCAGGAACTAAAAGCCATTATGGACAGTATGTGAAATAAGTAGTTTACATTGCCCTTCTCCTTCAGTGCATTGGCCAAATTGCAGTAAGCATCAGGGAAGTGGGGCTGCAACTCGATAGCACGACGGTAGGTGTCAATAGCCAGGTCAATGAGGCCCTGCTCGTAGTAAACACAAGCCAGGTTTCCATGGACAACAGCATGGTTGGGACTAAGACTCAGTGCTCTCAGGTATCCAGCCACAGCCCTGGAAATATAAAATAAAAGTGGGGATCAAGAACAAATTTATGTCAGTTATCATTTTATAGCCAGAAATATATCTCCTTAAGAGCCCGAAGGGAAAAACGTAGGATGACGATTAAAAAGAAGAAAACAAAATATACTCTCACCTATCAAAGATCCGGGCTTCCTTCAAAACATTACCTAAGTTGATGTATGCATCAAGGAAATTTGGGTCCAGTGTCACCGCCTAAAATTTGAACAAAGCTTAGAATATGCACCAAATCAAGACTATAAGGCCAATTTAACTGGTAAGCTTAGAATGCAATCAACCTTTTCAAAATGGTGTATGGCTAGCCAAATCTCCCCCTGGGCATTGAACACACAGCCCAGGTTGCTCCAAGCCACTGCAAAGTTGGGCTGAGTCTCAATGGCTTTCAGGTAACAGGCCTTCAATGGGTTAATAATGAAAAAAAAACAGGAAAGATGGAGAGGGGGCAGAAAGGGAAAGGTATAGTACGTAGAGGGGAGGACAGGGGATTGTAAAATAAAACAAAATAGAAGATTGAGAATAAAAAGTAAGGAAAAAACAAAAGGGGCAGAGAAAGCAGAATTAGTGACTATTCTCCACAATGGCAAAAAGTGAGTCTGCAGCATGGGCTCGCAAGCGCACAAGTCTGCAGCACCAAGCTGCATTGCTTTTTCCTACGCTGCGCAGATCCGACCAACACCCACACGCAGGCCCCTCATCATGTAGTTATGATAATATATGTAACAAAACATATTTCCCACACCAGCTATACAGCCCTCTTTTACCACCCAATAATTTTTGCACAAAAATTTGAACTACACAAATCATATTTATCATTAAATATATTAATGTATTTGTAGTATTATCCCTTCATTTATGCTGTAGATTTCAAGTTTTTCTCCCCTCACAACCTAGGATGCTGGACACTTCCTGTAGGTGATGGTCCCTGCAATGCATGCGCAACAAATCCATGCAAGCGCGTGGGTGTGTGTCTATCACCACCACAGTGCACCAAATACTGCCGCTTGTGTGACCTTGCTCCTAGCAAAGGTCATTACGTGGCTGCTGCGCTCGCTGACTCGCCAGGTCAGACAGCTGCAGACCTTCATCCCCTTGGCAGATCTCCTGCCAACACCAGACTGGCATATACTCATCACCAAGAGTATCTCAGAACAAAGGATTGGGGGCTGGAAAATGACAAAATCTGATTTGTAATTGCAGATTCCTGACTGATGTAACCATTGCAATAGCAAATGGATTATTTGGGGTAAACAGTAACAAGCCAATCATATTCTCTCTGAGATTAAGGGGACTTTTGGGAGCAAGGCTGGTGGTGAGTGAGGAGAGGTCCACAACCAACAGACCAAAGAGGGTAAAGGGGTTGGGGTTGCACGCTTGCGCTTGCCACCTTTTGGCTCGCTTGGAGGGTATCGCTGCGCAGCCCCTGCGCCACTGCAGACCCACAGCGCAATATCTGCATCATCATCAGATCGCTGCAACTCCAAATAAAGAAGGTAAAATAAAACAACGTAGGAACAACAAACAAACTGTAAGAGTTAGAGGGTTCTTACTTATTTTTCACGATTACAGTTTCCAAATCCAACTTTCTTTTTACTTAACACAAAATTGGGCAATTAGTATAGCGTATTTTAAGAAATGCTTACTGTACTTTGTTTTGTTACTTTTGGTTGTTTTGCTCTTCAAAGGAAGCCACAAGACAGAGGAGCTCAACCATGGAGCGAGGTGGTTTTTCTTTTGTTGGCTGTTACAAACCCGTTACCATATTTTTGGACTTTGTCAGAGTGGCGGCCGCAGCTGGCTGGAAGAAGAGGAGAAGACTGATGCTGCCCTAGTGTTCCTTTCCGCCAGGCACCTACGCAGGAATAGAGTCACCCACCTGAAACCTTCTAAATAACAATATCAGT
This sequence comes from Brotula barbata, assembly GCA_900303265.1. Taxonomy (NCBI): domain Eukaryota; kingdom Metazoa; phylum Chordata; class Actinopteri; order Ophidiiformes; family Ophidiidae; genus Brotula; species Brotula barbata. Next base: position 78,178 of record OMNV01007566.1, read on the forward strand.
TGTGGAAAAACCAAAAGAGACAAAAATCAGAAAACAAGATCGTTAGTAAGTTTTGAAACAATACATTCTATTTCAATATCGAAATAAAACAGGTTCTTCCAAATCACAACAAACTTACACAAACTATTCTGAGTTTTCATTCATGCAATGAATGTTTCATTTGAAAGAAAACAAAAAAAACGCTTACTGGGTAACTGGAATGGAAGAAAGGCTTTGGTGTCTTCACAACACTGTCAAGAATTCAGCTTTTTCAGCAGTTTTCAAACTACACTGCAGGAGGGCTGTTACTGGCTTGATCTTCCCCACATGAACTGATCCCATTTCATTGGGAATGATCATATTATTACATGTTTGAAGACAAAGGGAAGGATTAATCATTTTTCTTTTATACTTTTCAGAAAATATATTTGATCGTGTTTTTCTTTATCCTGCTTTCTTGAGTCCTGGCCAATGGGATAAGGAGAAAAGTCTGTGGTTTAATTATTGTATCTAGAATCCTCCACAGGTCTGAAATAAAGAAGACATCACTGTTGCTGCGTGTTCTGTCTCTCTAACCCAACATCTGACGCAGGCGGTGGAGTATAATTTGTGAGCTGTCTGCCGGACACAACACTGGCACGTATTGTCACGTATAAATGTGTTACATTAAACCCACACTAAAACACACTATTCAATGATGGGGCGGTCAGATTTGATAACCAGCTAGGTAAAGTTTTTGCTATTCACGGGGAACACTTGGGTGTGTGCCATACAAAGCCTTGTTGGGCCTCCTTAAGCACTGAATGGGCATATCACAAGGGTCAGGAAGACAGCTCTGGGCGCGCATACTCCACCAATCCTCAGCAAGCGCGCGGGGGGTGGAGCGACAGAGCAAGGGAGCTAGTAACTCCCTGAGGCTCCTCCCCGCTCCTTAACCCCCCTCTAGCATGAAACAAGATGGCCTGTAACCAGTGGGACAACTCCACGCCTGCAGATTTAACCCAACCCCGGGACAGAGTCCGTTGAACAAATAAAAAAGGGCTCAAAATGACAAACTGAAGCTTATCACTTGTAGACACAGTGGCAGCAACTGCACTGTGGGCAGTGTGAGATTGAAAGAGTGTGGTGACTCTTGATTAACATTACTGGAGTGTATTGGTTTGGTAAGAGACCATCTTATCTTTTGCGCTGCAAATATAAACTAACTTCTCATCAGTTCATATATTCTTCCAAGACCGAGCCAGCATTTTCCCCCCCAAAATTTACTACACAAAAAATGCATAGGCCAAGGCTCAAAAACCAGATTGATAGAGCAAATTCCATCATAACAAAATAGTGCATACGTTTAAAAACTCTAGCCTTTCTTCCTGAAAGAGGGGGTGGGGGCCTTGGCAAAAGGCACTCAGACTAGGAGCAAGAGATAGGGTGGGTATCAAAGTAATGGTTCTACTACAACTATACTAACAATCAAAACGTATGGTGTTGTCAGAAAACTAACCAACAGAAAAAACTAAAACTTCTGTCAAATATAATTTCAAAATAATTACAAAAAAACACCAGTTGGGTGGCGACTCATTAAAGTAGAGTCTTTCTTAAGTGTTTTTGAGGGGGGACTTAGGAGTATGAAGCTCACTGTAACTCTGAAAAAAAGAGAAAAGCTTCCTATCATTCCTATTGCTCACTTGGCTTGCAAGGATGAGGGCAATAGGCTTGAAAATGTCAATATTAGAAAGGAAAAAGCCTTTTGGCCTTAGGAGGGGACAGTTTTATAAATATTGACAATTGTCAAATAAATTAAATTTAAAAGAAAATCTACCACAAAAACATAAATGACACCTCTAGTCAAATGTAAACCCTGCAAGACATACCTTGGCCTCTTCCAAACGCCCGAGGGCTTTCAGCAAGTTGCCCAAGTCACTCCGCACACAATAAAGGTCCTAGAGAGGTGAAAAAAATCATTGGTGAATCTGCTGTCATGATACAAAAAGAAACACCTTAAGCATTCGTCTCTCCCTGATGTCAGCACATGACCCTTCGATTACTTACAGGGTTGTACTGTAATGCAGACACATATGCCTGCACTGCTCCCTCCATGTCACCTGCTGCCACCAGAGCCGCAGCCAAGTTTATGTATCCATCGATAAAATCTGGCTTTAGTCTAAGGGCATGACGATAATGCTCTATGGCCTCTTGAAGTTGCCCACGCTCCTTATACACATTTCCCAGGTTGGAGTAGGCCTCAGCCAGCATTGGGTTCTGTTTGATGGCCAAGGTGCTGAAGTGGGCAGACCTGTAGGGTGAGAATGGAAACAGAATTGTATAACAAAGCTGATGGGAGAGGTGTACCGAAAGAATTCAAAAGATGACCCGTATAAAACAAAGAGATGTTTGTTCAGCACAACAGGTTTATTTAAAAGGTTATGAGGATGAGCAGGCATTCCTGACATCCACGTTGAGGTGTTTAAAAATAACACAGCATGACGATGACGCAAATCAGGTTAGTGTCTACTGTGCAAAATAATTGTGCATGATATACCCAATTGCTTTGTGGTGATCTCACCCAAAAGGAATCATCACATTTGGCTTTGATACTTACACTGTGCTATTTGAACTCTGCTGAAGTACAAACAGCTCGTTCCTATTGGTTTTGAAATAGGATTGCAATGAACGACAATTTTGATAGTCGACTAGTCGCAGACTATTATAACGATTAATTGGATAATGAATCACAAAATTAATCAATAGCTGTTATTTAGCTACCAGTTTTTACATTTACCTTGAGGTTAATTTAAGTACGTTCTAAAAAATGCTCTGAGTAAAGAGAATGGACCAGTACATAGGTTGACATCCTTCTTGTTGTACTGGGCTATCACCTCTCTCTACCCCCCTCTCTCATGCTGTTCTGAGAACCAGGAAAGGACAGCGTGCATTGGTGGCATGATTTTCCCAAAGATGTACTTAATATTACTTTATTTTTCATACTGTATTGACATTGTTATACCTGTAGAAAGACATGAATGAATCCCATGAAATGCACCACCAAACCAAACCTGTAAAGCAATAGTACAGCCGCCACCAGCCTGGAAAGAACAAAGGCACGGAGGAAGGATATATTTGATTCATTATGAGGACTTCCAGAGTACAACTCTGCGAAGTATTCGACTCCCCAGTCCATTTGTAACCAGTGAAAGTCAGAGCCGGACCAGTATTCCCGGCATCTCCAAAGGTTGTGTGCTTTAAGACAGCCCCCCACACCTCACCTGTCGAGTCTACGGCACTGGAAGTGGATGGAAGACAGGAGTAGTAGCACGCCTGTGTTATCAGGCTCCTGCCTCCACAGCTGCATGCAGTGGCGTTCTGCAGCCTCAAAGTCCCCTGACTGATACTCCCGGTGCGCCAGCTCAGCCAACCCTTGGAAGGAAAGCATACGTTTTGTCGGTTCTGGAGCACCAACACAGCCCAAGGGGGGAAAACAAAAATGTTAGAGGTGATGGAAGAAAATAAGAGACCAATGAAAACTAAAATAGAAAATAAGAAGATGAAACTAATGTTTACAATGTGATTCAATGGCTGCATATCTTTCAAACAAATACAATGTAAAAGTAATGGTCAAAATAACAAGAACAAAAATAACTGATATTAAATGTTATGACAAATGCCAGAAAATTTTTCATGATTCAACTTGCTGGAGTATTTAATTCATATGACTCCACCACTCACGTGACACTGCATATTTTATTGAAAGCCAGTTGCAGTACATACATCCTGGTTCATATTACTCATAATAATTTTTAAAAAGGCACAACATGTGCTCTGCTTTACAAAGCAATTAGGTGGGTGTGGCATGAAAGTACTGCAGATTTTTCAGTACTCTTTTCTGTCACATCTGGTCTCCATGGAAAAAGGTGAAAGTGAATTCTGAGAATGAAGACAGAACCCTGGTACCAATCAATCTCCTCTCCTAAAAAGGAATCTTTGTGCCATTTAATCTGGTTCCGACAGACTTCCCAAAATTCCAGTATGAGCACTTTTAAAAGGTATAAAGATGGTGGATATCAGCCTTTATCTCAATTAAGTGAGGCAGGCTGAATTTAATGAAAAATATTACAGCCATAACCTAGGGGTTGCTCGATAAAAGTCACGTAGAAAGCAGATGTGGTAGATATGCAGACCAAATTTGAATTGGTTTATAGTTTAGTGGCCATCACCGCAGACTCATATATCGTTCCTAAACAAAGATATCTAGCTTAGACTTCAATTAAACTTTTGATTTTTGAAGGGAGGGGGAGTATCGCATGCAACATAAAATTTTTACCATTTAGTTCATACTACTCGTTGTAAATTATTTTTATTTAATTGAGCGTTCATTAAAATATTTCGGGTTAACCTGGAACAAACGCACGACTCGTGGTCAGGGTGTGGCATTTCGCAATCGGACACCCGGGCAGTGTTAGTTGGACCTCCAGAGATACATCTCGAGCTATAGAGATTAATGGGGGACACCCATTCGTCAACCCCGGGTAGCTGCGCCATGTTATACGATGTTTAAACTTAGGGCCTCTTGTAAATTAACAGCAGCGTGCTGATACTAACGCAGTAACTACAATATACTTGACATGTGATTAACTTTTGAAACCGAAAATACTTGCACCTTAAGACCAAGCGAAGCGGTGATAAGCTAGCAATGTCAAACAAATACTTGGTTCGTCCTTTCTCCCATTACCACGTTACCACAAACGCCAATACGATGTAATTTAATTATTCGTGGGAAAACTCAACCCCACTTACATCCTAACACATTATATTACCTTAGAATCATACGTGATCAAAGTGGCGTAGCTAAAGTGCCATAGCCTTGCTAGCTAATCGGCACCATTTCCTCCGTAACACCACGGTGTATTTAATAGCCAACTAAATAGAGCTACCAACCTGTGCTGTCAGCCACATTTCCCACTGAGCTCGCCATCTCCTCAGTCTTCGCGTCTTGCACGGTGGTCGTCAACGTGTCTTCTGTTGGATTACCTTTTCAGAGAAAATGTGCCAGGACAGTCGTTTGTGTCGGGATGATACCAGCACACGCGTTGAGTGGCGAGCTAGCTTACCCTCCGTGTTTCGTATTTCGACCAGAGATACCAGACAATTCAGTGCTTCGTAAATTCTTTTGGGTTTTTTTTGCCTTTGTTGGTTGACTAGAATATACTAAAACTACATCGACAACCCTCTAACAGAATTGTTTTATGCCGCTTAGCGACCGATTTTGAGCACTGTACTTGATTTCCTCCTCACAACAAAGCGGTTGTGGAACATAAAATGGCGAACTAACTGGATCTAATTTTGGAGGGAAACTAGACCCGCGACTTAAGTAAAAGAGAAAACGCCACATCCGTCGTACTTGTGACACAGCAATATACCAGCTTCTCTATTAAAGCATTTTTTCCCAACCATGCGTCGTACTTTCTTCGTATTTGAGAAGAAACTAGTCGCAAACGTAATGCGCGGAAGAATACGTTGGTGCAGAGGGACGATGCGACAAATTGTATTAGGGGGTGAATGCAGGTTCTACAAGAAGGCGGGGCTCTTAACGTCAGAGCTGTAATGTATTCATCCACCGAATCTCGATTCTTCCTGATCAAATTATTCAAGGTCACACAGGGCTCAAGCCTGAGTATGGGTTGAAGTTAAAATTTATCTGAACCATAATAACTATTCATTAATACAAATAATAATAATATAAGCAACTACTGTGTCATCACAAGTCTATATTATGATGCACATAATTGGAATCAGAATTCTACTAGCTAAGTTTGATTCATACAAGGGATCTTTCTTGGTTTATGCTGCTTTTTCACAAAAATAATAATGGTTTAAAAACTTCAGACAATACATACATATATAAATGAAAACCTCCACCTACATACTGATATGTATATACAGAAAAATATACAGAAAAAGTTTTTAAAAAAACAAGCTGTTTTTAGCTTGTCTGAGTGGTCCCTTTTTCCAGCCCTGATTTCTCTCCCGTTTGATGTACCAGGCTTTGTCTCCACTCCTGTAGGCCTCCTCCTTGGCAAAGTGGAGCTGCTTGAGTTTGAAAATGAAGCATGGCTTGTTGTTATGTTATGGTTTGAATGGTTCTGTGGGATCTTAAAAGTCTGTGGGAGTCTTAAAAAACTTGTGTATGATGTCACAGTACCATGAGCTCATCCAGGTTGGAAGCTGCTGTTGCAAACATCCCCCTGTCAGTGCAGTCAAACCAAACCTGCAGGCTCAACTTTGCCTCATTGGTCCAGCTCTTAACGGTGGTGGTTATGGGTTTAGCAGATTTAAGCCTCTGCCTATAGATGTGAAAAAGGTGGACCAGGCAGTGATCTGAGTGTCCTAAAGCTGCATGGAGGATGGAGCTCCATTAATTACTGTGTAGCAGTGGTTCGAAGTATTAATGTCCCTTGTAGGACATACTGTATTATCTGCTGCCAGTATTTTGGCAGACTGTGCCTGAAGTTTTTAAGTGGTGTAAAAAATGGGTTACTAATATAAAAAGACCCATTAAATTTGTAAAGTCCTTATCAATTTATTTATCATTGCCAAGGGGATTAAAATACCCCTGTGCATACGAAAAACAAAGATGATATTTTACCTTACACTATCTTTTTTTTATATGGTTGAACATGTCACACAGTCCTGGCCTTGTGGTATGGAACTTTTGAAGTAGAGCTTAAGATAAGCATTCATTACAGTTCACAAATTGAATTAAAAATGAACGTCAGTGAGTTTGTAGTTTCATGTCAGACATGCTGTAGGAGTTGTCGTGCAAGCATGAAAATCACCAGCAGAGGGCAACCTATGTAAACCTATTTCACGACCACTGCTTTATCTGAAGTTTTGTTATCTGCACTTCCAAACATCTAATTGTGGCATCATGTTATATATTTTATTTCATTAAAAGAGCATTTTTACTTTATTCTATTAATAATAAAATATTTTTTTTAATTAAAAAATCACACTTCTCATTCTGACGTGGCAATAATACCCAAATGAAAGACAGTGTCTGTCCTGATGAACATGTGATGCCAATTTTAAAAATGTGTCTCATTAACATGCCTTTGAAGCCTGAAGATGGTGAAAAGGGGGCTACTGCCTGATGCATTCTCATTTTTCCCATCGTCCCTCTATGGGAAAGTAGCTGACATCATTGCCTATGTTTGTTTTGCACTGTGTGCTCAAAGCATGCATAGGGTGCAGGGTTTGTGTACCCTTCCACACTTTCCTCTCTTTTCCACGCTTGCAGGTCACTTGTGCACAGAATGATGTCATTGGAACTGTGTCTTTGGCAATTGCATCTGACATGCTTTATCTTTGTGCAAGCTACAGCCAATACCCGGGCATCCAGGATGAGCGCAGCTTCTCCTGCCTAAGGGTTGCTGACAGTTTTCTACAACAGACCCTGCTTTCACAAGCTATTTTAGGAAGCACGTGAGAGCAAGAGCATCAGTCACTCACCGGTCAATTTGGGCTCGTCGCTATTAAAATCTCAGCATAGCCTTGGGATGTTGGGAGCTTGTGTGCTTTAATTGCTGGGGCAGAGCACGCTGCTCACCAAATGAATGCCCTTCATTTTACAATAACATCCAATTCACACTGGTGACCTACATTATTTGGAATGCCGTGGAAGTTTTGTAGATACTTAAATGGGGTTTTGTGGCAGGATTGAGAGGCATAACAATATTGGATTCAACCCTTTTATGCTGTTTGGAAATGCCAAGTAAAAGCTGTTCATGTCTTCACAGTGAATGCACTCAAATAAGAAATAACTCAAATGCATTAATTGTAGAAGAAATCCTTTAAGTTCCTCAGCATCTGGAGCAATTAAAGACAAACACGCTTCACATGTTGAATTCTGTTCATTACTGTGTTTTTATGTGAAAATGTGTATTGATTTTCATTAGAACTTTGAAGACAAACATATTTGTATTGCTTTATTTATATTGATTCGAGTATCACCGTGCAGTCTGTGCTCTTGAGATGCAACGTTTAAATAAATCTAACACCAAAAAATAACGGTTGAGGATGGCAACGTGTTAACTTTTGTAATAATCTCACTCTCATGCATTATTTCCTAAGGAAATGGTTTGTTTTATGCCCTGTTTTCATTTTTTTAAACATATTTTTGTATCACAAAGAAAGGACTTGACAACCGTGATTTCTGCATGATTACACCACTTTAAAGCTTTGCCAGATGGCCTACAGCAACAGACATATTTGTCACTATAAGCTCCCCTCTGTAAGACGGACAGAAAAGAACAAAAGCCATTTCCTCCAATCGTCTTTGTTGCTATATCAAGCATATACTGTGATTGTTGCCAGAATAACACAGTGTGGCAATTCTGGGTCAGTTTAAAATTTGTTATCGTAATTCCTAGTTTGTTAACTGATTCACGGTAGGCTTGCGTTTTAAGAGAACTACTGTGTGTCAAGATTTCTACCGTGTAGCAAAGGGTTATGTAGGCACATGTAATATTTGACTTCCAGTTTAATCTTCGGGTGCTGGGTGGTTTGATTCATGGTCCCCTTGGTCTTTATTCAAGACATCTATCGGGTGCAGACAGGTGTGCATGTTTTACAGCTATACATTTTATGGTGAGAAGTTATTTGCCGCAATGAAACAGCACAGTAGAAAAATGCTCCAATGTTTGAAGTCACTTTAATGCTCATTTCTTCCAGAGTTATAGATTATAATTTATTCAGCAGCAGTGGGGGAAAAAAGTTTCTGTTGCAACTTTGAAGTTTGCTTGCTCATGGATCTCGGCCGGTGTTATTTATGTTAAGTTATTCAGAACAGCTGGGAGAACACAAATTGCACATAATCATCATTTGTCATCATTAAAGCTGTGTACCAGCTATTTAGGCTTCTTTTATTTTGCAGCAAATGATTCTGGATAATTTCTATATTTAAAGATACCATACCATAGCATTTCAAAATGCTTGTGTCTCATATGCTGATCGTGGTTACTTTGTCTTTATTAACTTCAACAGCGGCAGTGTCATGGAGGAGGGACAGGACAGGTCAAGACCAGTGCTGCATGTTAGAAGACGTCGGGGCCTGTCCGGTGCCCTCTTTAAATCTTAGCATTCATCACCTGTCATCCTTGTGACTCTCTGACCCCTCTTATCCCGCCCTGTGCGTTCATCTCCTCCTGCTCCTTCCTCTTTTCCCCGTGAGGAGTATTGTCACACTGAGGAGGACCTGGTGACACCACTGCTGATAGCAGCTGTCAGTTTCTGCTATCAGTTACACTGGCTGACAGACATCCTCTCCAGCCCTGGTCCTAGTTTTCACCCACGGTCTGGGAATCTCCCACCGTCCTCCGTGTCTCACCTCTCTGCTAAAAAACCAGAGCGGCAGTTTCACAATAATTGAATATGATATAATGATACGTTCTTTTTGTACTGTTGCATGGCATTAATGTTCAAAGGTGAATATGTGAGTTTTTGTGGACCTTAGAGTAAAAACACTCCACTGATCCCGGCTTTGCCAGATTACATTTAGATCCACCTGAGGAGTGGATCTAATGAGGGCCATGGAGTCGTGTGGGATCCCAGAGACGGGATGTCTGGGTTGGGGATGGATTAGAGCCCCCCCCCCCCCCCCCCCAGTTGGGGTTCGAAACTGTCTTAGAATCTGCCTTGTGTTGAAGGGTAATGTATAATGTACAGTACTGTCTGTTTTTTGTTGTTTGTATTCATAATAGTGCATCTTTACTTGTATTTATTAGCATTTTCTGTTGTTTCTCTTATTCCATTCCATTTGCAAGTATTTCACACATACTTATAGCTTTTGGTCTTAAAGTTATCTTGACTTTGACTATGGCTTTATCTTGTTTAATTCATTTTATGAGCGTTGTTTGCTTTTAATTGCTTGTTAAAAGTCTCTCCGGCTCTGATTAAAGTTTGATTTTGTGGTGAACCATTTAAAGAAAAGATTTAGTTCTTCAGACTCAAAATGATCTTGATGAGGCACCAGGCGGTCTTGACCACAGAGCTCTGGGAACATTGACTTCTATCCTCTTTGCTTCGTCTCCCCGCTGTAAACAGAACACTTGTTGTGGCCCATCCCTGTGTTTATTTAAGATCACACAGAGGTGGAATACATCCATCAACTGAAAAGCACAACTAAGTCGTCTGAGTCTAATCTCATAATTACCTACTGTACGTGCAAAACAACGGCAATGATGTCAGTGGGCGTACAGTAACTTGGAAGAGTAAATGAAACAACGATCTGCCTGCACGAGGGCCCACTCTGCTCAGAGTTTATGAGACCAGTCATTCACCTGCCAGCCTCTTCCTCTCTTCTCCTCTTCATTCGAGTGGCTTGGCTAAACGTTGACACTTACAGTGTCATTGACCTGTGGCCGGCCTTTGGCAAACAGGACTTTTGCTCTGTCCCATTCTCACGTAGAAGTCATCCGCTTTGTGGAACCTTTTATGCAGAAAAATGGATCATCTATCAGCGGTCACACTCCCCTCTTGTAGCCTCCCAGTGATTGCGTAACGAGCCGTACCTTGTGAGTCAGTGATGGTTGGGAGAACATTCAGTCCAGAAAGAGGGTCATCATCGGAGAGTAAACCAGCTTCTCATCAGGTCCAGGGCACAATGCAGCACTGTTTGCCGTATAACCATCTCCATTTGCTACCTGCAAATCAACAATTACACTTGACAGCCATTAATGCACCTGTGATTATTATTATTATTGCTATTATTACGTTTGAGCTGAAAAATCAAGACCAAATCATGTTTTTTTGTACGTGTGAGAACTTTCCCCCTTTCTGAGGGCTGTTCCATCTTACATAACTGCACACAATGCCACAATACAGGATTAGAACAACTTTGAGGAGATAAGCTTCGTAATAATAACAAGCAGCGCAGAGCTACAAGGTTTCCTTTACTCAGAGGTGTTGATGTTTAAACGGTGTAAGCTCATTCACATCATGGCGTGCAGCTTCCAGTCGCCACAGCTGTGTTAAAATAAAGTCATCTTGTGTGCGGCTTTTTCAGTTGGATGTTCTTATTTGTTTTACATCCTGCAACATCATTCACCAGCTCCTTAGATAATTGGACAATAATTTGTTCACATTATTGTTTGAATGGTTCACCTCCGATCTCGGCCACCTCTGTCTTTTCCCACCCGCTCCTTTCCTCCCTGGGTATCCTGTTTACATGACGCACTCACTTTTAGAATATCGTGGAAACTGGGATCCATTTCAAGATACACTACACACTTTTTGAGAGTGTATAGAGAAAATTTCTGATACATTTTATAATGTTGTCACACGTCATTGTACGGGGAGCCAGTCCGTATTATTTCAGAGATTGCAGTTAGGTGTTAAGGAGTGTTTTCGGTATCCATGCCTGATGTTATACGGGAGCTTGGGTGTACATGTGCATTCATGTCTGCCCAATTTGTCTGTGCGTGTGTGTGTACACAGCTCAACTCGGAAACGGGTTGGACCACAACAGGCGTGGAAGGAACAGGGAAAGAGTCCAGAGGAAAAGGCGTGTCGCCCGAGACATCCACTGCCCTTCCCACAGAGTGCAATAAAATATACACTGGGACAGTTTCAGATGTACACACCACACATACACACAAACACACACGGGGACATAATGATAAAGTACACAGCTGACCATTATTGTAAGTGTGCTGACCTCCTCTTGTAAAATGCCATGTCCCTGCAAATATGACAAGTCTGTGATGTAAAATCTGGGCAGGAATCCTCCCGCAAAGTGAAGTCTGTGGTTTGACTTTGGGCTCAAAAAAGCGAAAAAGTGAAGTGGATGGACTGAGTGATATTTGAGTAAAAGTACTAATTTGGTAAATACGTGCTGTAAACATAAAATATTCTAACATTGATTGGCCCACAATGAGCTGCTCGCTGATGCTGAATACATCAACATCCATTCACTGTATTTCAGTCATTTCTCAGCGTAACGTAAGATAAATGTATTTCTAACAAACCAAAAATGTTTATGAACTTTACATAGAATTATTAAGTCTACCTCAATGAAAAGTATTGGGCTTCATCCAGTATCACTGCATTCAGACACAGCTGTGACAGTAAGACAGTCGGGCCCAAAGGCCAAGCGGTCTGATATGTGTGATTGAAGGCATTGCTGTCGACTGTAATGTCAACAATGATGCTTTTTCCTGTAGAAGCGAGGCTGGGAGAAATTAAAAACATTCATCAGTGTGACATCTGCACTGAAGTTGGCAACGTCACAGCAAGAAGGGAAATTACTTTATTTTTCCATTGAACTGCAAAATGTTTCGGTTCAGCAGCATTTCTGCTCTCATTTTCCTGACATAACAATTACAGGAATTGCAGGAATTGCTTCACCGATTGTATGAATGTGAAAGTGAAAACTGTTAAGATACAAAACAGCATCTGTAGTCAGACTAAAGGTGCCAAAGGTGGCTAAAGCCAGAATTAAACAATGGAGGTCAGCAAAAGGAAAAACTAAAGGGTAATGGTCAACACCAATAAAGTGAAAACCGAAACCTAAAAAAATTACAAAAAATGTGAAAACATATTGAAATAAAAACTAATGCAAATCACCCTGCGTCCCTGTTGATTGTGGATTATCTCAGGTGATCTGTACGATCTGTCACTGCATTGTAAACCAGAATTCTGGTGCAATAACATGACAACTGTTAAAGTGTTGGCACTGTGATGTAATACGGCTTTTGGGTGGCGTGGTGAGCGCTGCCAAGTTGTAAAGTTTTCTGCAAGCCACTGTGACCACATGCAGTGGAGTAAGTGGTCAAGCTCTGGTCATTCATGGGCACGTCCTCCTATTATTTTTGGACCTGCACACTGGCTTTGAAGGGCCCAGGGTGAAAGATAGGATGAAGAACAGGGGAAGTACATGCGCACTAAGAAATGGATTATTGGCTCAGACTGAGATAAGGCCCATTATTTTTCAGATGAAAACAACACAACCACATCGGTTTTGGAGGATGTTGGCTGCTCCGGCCCTCCTACAACATAAGCATACAGAGGTCCGATAACATATTTGGGCTGGAATATTTTGTCACTTTGAAGTGTGCCAGTTTTAGGCCAAACCATAGGACTCGGACTTGAGATTCCCTTAATGAATCAGCTCTGAAGTGATAGTTTTACATTGTGTTCTTCTTTCTCTCACATTCTTTGCCACTTCCTGCTCCGTCATCATAAATTTGGAGTATTTCACACACTGACGTCAGAATTTCCTCTAATCTAGACCAGAACACACCATGGTAGAACAGTGTTTATCATTACTGTAACACTGCACTGTAGCTGTAACAAGTACCCTTATTTCATCTGTTGTTTTTATAGAAGCATCATGTTATTAAGGCCACGGAGCACCCTGGCTCTCACGTGTTTTAAGCTATCAAGAACCTGGTGGGAAATATTCAGAGAATTTAAGTGGAGACTCAGATATGTCATTACGATGCCTTCTGTGTATTCTAGGTTGTAAATCTTATCTCATCTTAAGAACATTTGGCAACTTTGGGCCTTTTTATGGGTTATATCATTTGGCACTTTCATCCATAACAATCAAACATGTCAATTAGAGGTGGGAAATGTCACCAATCTGTCACCATGTATGATCTGTGAGTGGTAATACCAAGGATCCATTTCAATCCATTAGAACAACGTTAGGGGTGTGGGGACTAGGTCTCACCAAGCAGCACATCAAAGCTTTTTCCTTGTCAGTCAGATTTCAAAGGACCTTGATATGAAAGAGCCACTGTTTACTCCAAACTGTGCCCCTGGACCCTGCTGCTCCGCTGTGCCACATAGTGCCACCCTTCTCTACTCTGATGCTCACATTGTCACCAAGTCTTAAGGGATTAATCAGGCGTGCTCTGTTTATGTTTGATCACAGCACCAACGAAGGCTGGACATTACGACCGCCGTGTCTCATATGCGACTCTTCTGCGGGTCAGTGACTAAGCTGGGCCTAAGATGCATGGATTTCACAGCGGGGTCCCCTCTGCAACAAGAACCCAAACAAATTGAAACACCAAGGCGAAGCTGGGAGAGATGTCTCCATGCAGAGAGCTGCAGCAGTGTATGCAAAATTTACCAATAAAACATTTTTAATGAGAAACATTCCAGACAACAAATGGTATTATTATTGGAATCATGTTCATGTGGAGCAAGCGAGCCAGGAGATAAAACGGGAGAGATGCAAAGTGTTTTGTCTTTTGGAATTACAACACCAAGATAGGATCTAGTCAAAGCCTCTTGTTTCTTTCTCTGCTGCCTCCCTCATCCCCTCCCTCCTCCTCTTCTCAACACCTCCCCCACTCCTTCTCGCTAAGGCCACAGTTGGAAGAATCCGCTGTAGTTCATCCCCCGGCGTGAATAAGGGAGGTGTCAAACAAGAGCCCTGCCATTATGATTCGCGTATGTGTTTTGTGTGTGTGTGTGTTTGCATTTGGTTGTGTATGCTCTGTGTGTGTGTCTTTTTTTTTTCCTGATTGTATTGTACTTCCAATCTCCAGCGTCAGTCATAGATGAGTTAGTCCCACGATGTCCTGTGTGTGTGATGGTATAATTAACTGATTCCTCTCTGCTGATTTTCAGCCGTCCCAATACACAAACAGAGCCTCCTGTTAACTCTTTACGCTCCATGGGATCCTGAAACAACAGACAGGTGTGACCACTAACAACAGGATGACAGGGTTCAACGCCTCTGCGCCCCACTGACTTCCTCTTCTTTACACACCACGCATCCACATTTAATCACACCCATATCCACCAGGGATACGATTCCGCATTCCGATGTATGGTGCATCAATTTAAAATGACTCAGTGCATGAGCAGGAGTTGTGTGTGTGTGTGTGTGTGTGTTTGTGGGAAGGATGTGGGCTGCCACATGGTTTTAACCCCTGAATACCTTCACTGGGCTCATCCATTTAAACTGTAGAAGTACCATCTACTTAGACATTTGCAGTTAACCCCAAACAGCCGCTGATAACCTCTGAGCCTAACCTGTGACTTCCTGACCTGAACCCCAGGGCTCATCAAACAAGACACTGGCCTGCAGGGATTCAACACACACATCTTAATGGTTTCTCCTTTCCATTTTTTTCTCTGTTTCTCTTTTCCGGTCCGCTCTGTTCGTCTCTCCATCTACCCCCTGTCGCTCTCTCTGGTTTCTGTTTAACACAGCTCCGAGCTAATCTGTTGAGTCTGTTTCCTTCACAGCCCAGTTTTCACAACACAGAGCCAGAGGCTGACGGATGTACATGCGAGGAGAAAGTAGTGATGGATGTGGTTCTGGGCCAGGCCATTCCTCTGTGCTGCGCTGACAGACGTTTATGTCTGAAAGCAAGAAGTTCAGATCATCGCTGCATATCCATTATCAGATTCAATAATGAAATAAAAGAGAGTTTATAAGGTATCTATTTTGTGTATTTAAAAAAAATATTATTTTATTTTTATGTTTTGCTGTGCAGGCACCATAAGTAGCTTGCTAGGCGGCGGCAAACAATCAGTCCGCATCAGAGAGGACTCCCAGAATAAAGAGGGAATGAATTCCGACTTCACATTGGATGCTACGGTAATCTAAACCATTTTTAAAGCAAGTGAAAGGCTGATTACTGCCGGGACAGGTCCATAAGACTCAGAGACAACGTCTTGACAATATTCTGAATAACATGTAATGTGGATTTCAATGTGCACGCTTTTTTCATCCATCACTCCCGTTTAAGCTCCCTCTCAGCCTCTTTGTAAGCCCTTTAGATCCCCATCAACAGGTTGAGTGGTTAATGAATGTTCAAAGAGGGTGATAGAAGGTAATAGTGGGTAATAACACTAATTGGTGGTGATTGCAATGCTTCTAAAGTGGTACATTTGTGTGAGTAAACAGAACCCTGCTTGTTTTCAGTGAGCTCAGCCAGAGTGTTCTCTCTTTCTCACAGCACAGCCTAGCAACAGCCTGTCCTTCCATTTTACTGGGTTTTGACCAAATAACTCAGCTGGCCACCACAACTCTGCGCTGGTCACTCATCCTTTTGTTCCCTCTCTTTTCTCACTCTGCCAAATAAGGCAGAGAGAGAGCGAGAGAGAGAGAGGAAGAGTGGAATAAACCCAATACTGTTATCCAATTTATCTGACCTACATTGAATATCATTTCCCTATTTGGGTAAGCTACATTTATTGGTTTTTCCAATAGCAAAGCTACAAAAATTCTCCACAGCGGAGGAGACCCAGGCTTTGACTTTTGGATCCCAAGGATTCCTTGTTTCACCAACAGCTTCCAAAGTTCAGAAAGAAGCAGGCTGCATTGTTATGCAA
Source organism: Brotula barbata (assembly GCA_900303265.1). Taxonomy (NCBI): domain Eukaryota; kingdom Metazoa; phylum Chordata; class Actinopteri; order Ophidiiformes; family Ophidiidae; genus Brotula; species Brotula barbata. Next base: position 94,501 of record OMNV01007566.1, read on the forward strand.
CAATTTAGTCAGGATGAATAAGATTCAGCACAGGCCAGTGGAAATGATGGCAAGAGGGTAACAGCTAGGTTAATCCCAGAAGCTGTCCCCTCGGGGCCTGGCCCTTCTAACTCCTCTGTGTTTTCCTTTCAGACTCAAATGTGTTGGCCCTATCGGTGCCGAAGGAGGAAGAGAAAGGAGGAGGCTGGGTGCTTTGGGTCTGGTAGCAGGCTGGTTAATCCCTGCGGCCTCAACACAAGGGCCAGCCAAGACTTCAAGGGTCTTCTCCTCGTTTTCCTACTTTGCAACTATTAATCTTCTCTTAACTTCCTCATTCCTCTCCTCTCGCCATTATGGCCAACTTCGGGCACTGAGCCAACATTCCCACTGTCTCTTAGTGGGTGACATCACTGGTTGGCACAGAGAAGCAGGGGGAGGGAAGGGGAAATAATTAGGTTTAGCTGGTTGAAGTAACCGTGTGTGTGTGTGTGTGTGCGTGTGTGTGTGTGTGTGCATGATGATGTAGAAGACGTTTTACACAAAGAGTATAGAATTTGGAACAACACTCACATAGAGATGAAACATCGAATCCAAATTTGACACCAACGAAAACTTGTGCAGTGATCAATTTTGGCCTCGTCGCATGATTGAACATATCTGAAAGTAAGCGATGTTTGATGGCGGAGGAGGAGGAGGAGGAGGAGCAGGAGGCCCCGCTTTAATAACTGTCTATAGAGTCCATACATGACCACCCCAGCAAAGCCTGGCTGTTCACTGCTTCATGCTAAACATTTACAGCCTACTAAGTGAAAGGCCTTTGTTTGCACGACGTGCTTTGTCAGCCACCATTTAGTGGCTCCTTTACAACAGACCCGGGCCTTTGAATATTAACTGTGTGATCACTCTTGCCACACACGCAGTCGTTCAAGACCCCCTATCAGCACAACCCCTCTCCCCTACACTCCGCTTCAGGGCTTTGTGCCCAACCACAGCTTGGATAGACCTTTGGTACAGAGGCTCTTGTGGTCGCTCCTCAGCCACTGGTCGGGGAGTATATTTTCCATTGCTTCGCTGACATCATTTATGAACACTTTGATTCATTTTACAGACGAGGACACTCTAAGTACCAAGTATTAGAGAGGTGGAAAGTAAAAGAAAGCAGGAAGGGAGAACAGGGAGAATGCGTTCATGTCGCTCTGTGTCACTACCTGATTGTAAGCTTCTAGTGGAGTGAAACTGGGTCTTTCTGGTGTAACGACCATAGCAGCTGGGGCAGGAAGACGACTGAGGGTGGGAGAGTCTGGGACGGTGTTTTTGCAGGCCAATAATCCCCTTTATTGAGTCTCAGGAAATCCTAATTGGAGTCGGAAGTGGCTCCAGTGGCCAGATGTGCAAAGACAAATAGAGGAGACCCAACCCCCCAGGGCAACTGACCATCAGTAAGCCACTCAGCATCCCACCAGCCCCGCTGAGTTTAATTGAAACCTGTCACACATACACTCACAGACAACAAAGCAAGCGTCCCATCATCTTGGTGAATGTAAATGGATTACAATACACATGTGTGCACACACACAGAGCAGTAAAATGTAATGATGTCTGGGTTAGCATACAGTAACTAAACTTCAGCCGTGCAAGCACATAAGAGACATTTCATTGTCTGTTCGCACAGAGACAAACATTTAGCTTCCATTGTTCCTTTTTTAGTGTTTATTTCCTCTGTGAGCAAACTCTCTTGTGTCCATGATGTTTGTATCAGTAATGTCCTGTCGGTGAACCCGTGATATCACATGGTGCAGTGTGGGGGAGCCTCTTTTGTCTCTTTTGCTGTCGTGTATCACATATATGTGTAGGAGTGGATACATTCTCCTGAATGTAGCGTATGAGTAAGTGTAAGTGCACATGTGAATTTTTGCGTGTGAAATGTCGAGAATGAGGGCAAGATGCTGACAGAAAGCAAGAGTGCCTGTGTTGTCTGTCTCTGCTTATCAGGCCGACAGTCTGAGCCAGAGATCCTTGTCGGGCCTTTCTGTCTCTTAACTGCACGTGATCAGAATGCAGCAGGGAAATGAAGAGAGGTCTGAGGAGCCTGGGTTTGATTAGGACTGCCTCCCCAGAACTGCTGTCCCAGCCTGGGATCATACCCAGGTGTGGTGTGTGTGTGTGCATGTTTGCTCACGCACATGTCTATGCATGTATTTTATACCCCCACAGAGGGGTATAAAAGTCAGACTGACCTATTTACTCCAACATGGAAACAGCCAAGACCCAGGAGGCAAATGAGACACACCATGAGGCAGAGTGGTACAAAGCCCCCCTGCTGTCATATCAATACTTTCAGATGGCACAGTTTTACTTTTACAATCTATAGAAATGGGACAGCTGGGCACAAATCTATTTTATTGATTTTTTTTTTTTTTTTTTTTACATCCAGGTTGATTTCCAAAGTGTAAAAAAAAGCCATTGGTGTGAGGCTTTACTGTACAATATTTTATTGCCATTGCAAAATCTCTGAAGAAAAGAATATTTTTTGTGTGTGTTTGTGTTGTGGTGCGTGTGAGCAACCATGAATGTGTGTGTGTGAGATGTGGGGGAGGAGGGAACTAATAGCCTTCACCTTTATGCAACCCTTGGACTTCAAAGGGAGATTAAGATGGGGAAGGGCTAACAGTTGCTGCATGGCTGCAGCCTTCCCCTCCGAAGCAGCCAGCGCTAAGCTTCTAAGGGTTGATGGTGCTAAGGTCTGGTGTGTTAATCCATATTTCTACATCCAACTGTGGGAAAAGAGGAGGTTTGTTCAAAAACTTCAGTCATCTATCATACAGTTATCATCCACCAGATGTTTGGCTGAGGATGTTTTGATTGATTGGAGGAGAAATGTTATCAACACTGGTAAATAAAATGGCCATTGACTGCATTTTTAGGCAAGCAGATATTTAAGGGACTTTGGTTTAATTGAATTGGTCTTTTCACATAAATAACCTATTAAAATCTAACTATACGACATAGAGAAGGCATAAAATGTAAGAGAATGAGTAAAATAAATCTGTTATAATTAGCCTTATAAGTCTTAATTAGCCTCTTTTATGCAATGGAACCTTTAATTCCTCTTAAATTTCTTTTTGTTGTGGACTTTTGATATCAATTTATACATATTTTGGCCAGAATTCATCCTGATATATTTGATCTCTGTGGGAGCTTTGGGGCTTTTCACTGGAATTGAAAATAAATCTTTTTGAAGGTTGACCCATTGGTGGTTACCTCATAGTTTCAGAGGTTAGCATGAAGGCATTGATTCATTTATTCCCTCACACACTCACACGGGCTTACACACGAATCATACACATGAACACTCTCATGCACCTTCATTTACTAGAGAATAGGCCAAGCGAACCACAAACTCAGAAACTCAGTGTTATGCAAAAGAGGGACTGACTGGGGAGTGAGTCTGTCAACAAACCACCGACTGTTTTGTCTCTTGCAGTTGACCTGTTGGTAAGGGATGACGAGTTAACTCCTTCCTCTTAATTAGACTCCGACCCTACGTCTGTGCAGCATGAATAAGGGCATAAAGTGTGGACCGGCAGCATTGTTTGGGCCCTTTATGGTCTATAAAACAGACTGCTTCACAGTGGCATTTCCTTGTATTCTGTGAAGTGCACGGTGCTCTGAAGAAGTGAGCGACTGAACAGAAAGTGAAGTTTCCTGAGAGAGATTTATTCTGGCACGGGTACACCACAACATTGCCTAGTGGACAGAGGCAACAATAGCCAGATCTCTGGGGTCGTAACCTCCTAATTACTGTAGCCTGAGAACTGCTGACTACTGCCTGTCAGCGTGGTCTGTGAAAGGGGCTACCTGAGCTGGACTTGAGAGCACCAGGTGACATGGGCCAGGAACAGTCCGGCACCTCTGATGAAAGGGCCACGTTATGTCTTTACATCCCAGCACCTGGGCCATTTCAGCACCCTACACGGACTACTGGCCTATTGGCTTTCATTCACATCCTTGTTATTTTTCCCTCTGAGGGCCGAGGAGAGACGTGGACGTCACTTCCCATGTCTGACAACCATCTGCTCCCTCTCTGTGGCTCTCAACATCGTACCCTGCTCTGATCAAGGCCCTCTGCACCAATTACACATCACAGTCCCGCCCCCACGTGATGATGAATCTGTAATAGAGATTTGTAGTGTTTCAGTGCAGCTCTTGACAGCAGGAAAATGTCAGGTATCGTTTCTAAACATTATCGTATGAGCGCTCCGTGAGGCATCAGATCATCAGTTTCAGGACTTGATTTTGTTGACATGGGTCAGTGAATCCTCAGCCTGTACATGGACCAAAACATTAACAAACTGTTACACCACTTCTAATTGCTTCTACAACAGGAACATTACATCGCTTTGCTACCAGCTACTTACAAAATATATATTTTCACAGGTGAACATTTCTGAAATAGTTACTGAACAAAAATTACATCTGGAGATGATCGTGATGCTGAGTGCATTGATCATGATACAGAGGAAATGAAAGTCATCTTCCTCTCTTCTGCATTACAACATTGCCCTCGTTTCTTTGGCTACAGAGAGAACGCCACATTGAAACTGGACAAGAAGTGACCGGCCTGAACTCGGCATACCTCGAGGAACATAAGGTTCGGAATCATAACTATGTCGAATGTTTTGTACGTGAGTAATGTGGATTCAGATCGTACCTGTCTTATCTATACTTTGTCATTCAAACGATACAACACATTTTTTACCAACAAGTCACATCTGTTATCCTTCCATAAAAATATTTGATTTAATTGAGTTATGGAATGTAGCCGCACAAAAAATGCAAGACTTCACCCCCATAAACTGTGAGTTAACTACCCATAAGTCCACCTTTAGGAAGTTAAGTTCATGAAAAGCTCAGTTTCCAAAAGATACCAAATCTGTAAGAGAAATTTAGGGCTAAATAAGACCATACCTCAAAAAACTAAAGGTAACGCTAATGTATTTTAGGATTTTGTAAATCACATTTGGAGACATTAGGAGATTTTTTTATGTCCTTTCTATGACGTATAGTCAATTATTACTGTGTTACTATCACAAAAGGCCCATACAATGTATCCAAAATCATTTAAATAACTGTGAACTTTTTGCCTTATCGTGGATTAAGTTGCAAACTCATTTAACAGTATTTAAGGTGTTTAACATTAATATGACTTTATATTATTGTGTTGATCATCAGGATACTTCAATATGTATTTTCTCTTCCGTGTAATCGTTCCAGAAACTCTGTAACAACCAAAGCCTCAAAGTACACAAAGAGGTGTTTAAATTCTACCTGGGCCCCCTGTGCGCCCGCTAGTTCAAATCCCAAACGCACACTGGGAAAACTGGGATGACGACTTTCGAGGCGCAACAGCGTGCGGGAGCGCGCCTGCGCGTTCGTGGTGGGCTGCGGTGAAGTTTTGCCCTACAAGTTGGGAAACACAGAAGAGCCCAGGGAGCGACACAAAGGAGATCCAGCAGACCAATGACAGTGACTGAGGAGTGTGTTCAGAAGATGCTGAGTGTGAATTAAAAGCTGTCGGTTCTCGTGTTTGTGGACATCAAACTCACCGGAGGAGCTCAGCGTTCTACAGCCGAGTAAGTTCAATTATCTCATTTGTCTGGATTGCGCTCTAAACTGCGGTGTCACGTTTTGATTGACCAACAACTGATTGTTTAGATCTCATGTAAACTTGTTAAAGTGTAATATTCACCGGGATTCGCGGCAAAGTGACTCGTTTTTACTCATCTAAGCTTTTAAAGTGGCTTTTAAAGTGGATAATTACGCACAGTTTCTTGATTGTCAAACGCGGAGATGAGGAGTTCCATCTCATTTGGCGTCGGTTTAATTTTTTCTCTCCTAGTTTTTATCGAATCTCACGAGCCTTATTTGTGTCCACATTTATCTCCCAGATGTTTTTTTGCTTGTCATTTCATGTAGAGTGTGTTAAATGATGGAGGAGATGAACGCTTTTAGCAGCGCGCTCATGCGGCGCTCGGTGGAACAGCTGAGAATAAACCTAAAAGTTGCCAAAATTCCCAGACATTATGATTCATGTGAACAACGAGAGGGGATGTCGTCCTGGCCAAATCCAAAGCCCTGTCATGATTAAAGACTTTCCTTCGTATTAGACACTTGAAACCTCTGAGTCACTCTGAGTTGCGTGTGTCACTAATGCTTCAAACTCGCTGGTGCAAAGGCAGCAACAACTTATCAGATGTTAACAAGGAGGGGGAACTATTTGAAAGTCTGACTTCTGCTGCTCCAGACCCTCTACTTCTGAGCTCTGCGGTTAGCAGGGTACGTCCTTACCTTGCCTGTGGTGTCTCCATATATATTCTAATTAGAAGGGAGCGAGCCAGGCAGGGCATGGTGGAAGCATGTGTGCTTGCAGTGGGGTGAAACTGAACAGGATGGGACAAGCTGTTCAAACAGCCCTGAGAGGGGGAAAGCTCATCTTGTGCAGCCAGTACTTTCCCAAAAACGCCTTGAACTTCTGCTGGAAGGTGAACCTGGGGCCACTATTCAGCCACAGCTCTCCTTCAGATCAGCATTGAAATTATGTTAATGAAAGGATCTGACAGGCCAGGTGTTGGGGAAAATTCACTCGCCAATTATACAACATAGGTGAGGTCATCTCTCAAGTGTGGGTCTGACTCACTGGTTGCAAAACCCCCAACTCGGAGTTCACGTGCTCAATACTTGAGTCTGAGATAAATCTGTTTGTTGTCTTCTTTCTTAGGCTGGAAACGTTGATCGACCTTTGATCTAGAGCACGTTGGAATGTAGAAAATACTTCCCAGACTGAGCAGAGACTATCAACAGAGGGACCAGCTCATGTAGAGGCGCTGGGCTTCTATGCCACAGTCTGTGAGCTCATCAACCTGACCGTGGCCATCCAGGAATCCTGCGCCTTTCATGGAACAACGCATGCCCACCCCGCTGGTGCCTCTGTTGTTGTGGAAGTGACAGCCATGGATT